>QANX01006952.1:0-100645 GCA_003254975.1 Ochetophila trinervis
ATCTCCGATTCTAGCAGAAAAGGCGACGCCAGCGTCTCCAATTATAGGATAAAAGGTGACGCGTGCGTCTCCTATTGTAGGAGAAAAGGCGACACTAGCGTCTCCGATTGTAGGAGAAGAGGCGACACTAACGTCTCCGATTGTAGGAGAAAAGGCGACACTAGTGTCTCCGATTGTAGGAGAAAAGGCGACACTAGCGTCTCCGAATGTAGGAGAAAAGGCGACACTAGCGTCTCCGATTGTAGGAAAATAGGCAATACTCGCGTCTCCGTTTCTAGGAGAAAAGGCGACACTAGCGTCTCCGATTGTAGGAAAATAGGCGACACTCGCGTCTCCGATTCTAGGAGAAAAGGCGACACTAGCGTCTCCCATTCTAGGCCAAAAGTGCACGTAAACAATGAGAAACGGAGACACTTGTGTCACCGATTTGATGAGGATACTGCGACACTAGCGTCGCGAATGTAAAATGGTTATCAGCGACGCCACGCGTCGCCTTAATCCTTATTTTACGGCGACGCAATTTGGACGTCGCGAATGTTTTTGTACTTTCGGCGACTCCCCTTTCCGCGACACATGAATTTACGTCGCCGTTTACAACTAGCGACGCTATTTTTACGTCGCCTATTAGGGTTTTTGGCGTAGTGTGTACAGAACAAATATAACATTCACTGTGAGTGAGTGTAGAATTTAGTATGTCTAATCAGTTTTAAAGTTATTATCACTTAAATTTTCTAAATTATATCGTATTTTATACTTTCGTTTTAAATTTTTTTTTCTAACTTTAATCGTCAAGCTCATATTGTCGTTTCACTGAACTGGGTCACGCAACCCGATTGTTTTTTCCATCGAAATCTTATGATTTTGAGCACCATTTTTGAAAAAATGTATCCCGTTGGCTTCGTCTTTTCATTTTCGACGAAGCCCAAATATTAATTTGGTGCAATATCCACTGAAATTTTATACCCAACTCAAACTCCAATTCGCACAGGTTTGGAATCATTTTTGTGTCATTTTTATGCATTTTGCCAATTTAATTATGTAATTTTCTACCATAAACAAATTACACAGAAAAATGAGTTTTTTTATGAATTTTTTTTAGTTTTTTAGTAGAGAGAAAATAAAGAAAGAGGGAAGAGAAAAATAGAGTAAATGACACCGAAGGTACCTGAACTTTGTCGCGAGTTACAAGTAGGTACCTTTTTTTTTTGCAATTTTGTATCCGAACTTGATTTTTGCTGCAGCGTTAATACTTGGAAACGATTATGTTTAAATTTCTCTATCAACCCGCACGTGACACATCACGTGGTGAATAGAAAAAGGGTATAGGTAGTCTTTTCACTCCTTTTCTTCTTCCTTGATGCTCTCATACAATATTTGCTGCATTTCCATATTGGGTCTCAGATCCCAACCACTGCTTTGCTTGCTGATGGAGTATCCGAGGCCGCCCAGGTCTTTTGAGAATTGGTCCGTCTCGGTGCCCACATGAAGGTCGTTGACATTGGAGGAGGCCTGGGTATTGATTATGTGAAATTAAAAATGAAAATGTACATTTTAATTTCTTTGTTGGAATTTCTATTTTAGGTGTTGTTAGCTTGATTTGTATGGATAGTTGATAAGTAAATGGTGTTTTGGTTTGAAGATAGGGGAAGAAAACAATTGGCCTGAGTTTTGTAAATGGTGTTTTGTTTTGGTTTGCTAATAGCTGAGTTGTTAATGCATGATTTAGCTCAAATTTTTGGGGGTTTTGTAAATCTGATTGTGGATATGACCTTATCTATGTGTATGCAAATTTTAAAATTGTATCATTAACTTGTAATAGTAATGACCTGAATTTCGACCTCTGCAAATTGTGTATGAGAGCATCAAGGAAGAAGAAAGAGGATGAAAAGACCACATATATCCTTTTTCTATTCACCATGTGATATGTCATGTGCAGGTTGACGGAGGAATTTATACAAAATCACCTCCAAGTATTAACACTACAGCAAAAATCAAGTTCGGATACAAAATGGCAAAAAAAAAAAGGTACATACTTGTAACTCGCGACAAAGTTCAGGTACCTTCGGTGTCATTTACTCTGAAAAATATGATATTTTGAGAGGGTAAAAAGACAATATTTGCCTTTGCATGTGAGCAACACGTGAGGTTAACGGGGTTTTTGGACTGAAAATGTCGTAGGTACTAACGGCGATATACTTTTGCCAGTTCAGGTATTCAAATGCAAAAATAAAAAATAAAAAATGAAGTTACTCACTTGTCACACTCGACATAGTTTATGTACTTCTAGTGTTAATATCCCTTAATTATATGCTATTAATATTTTTATGTAATGACATGTCATACATATTAGGTGATGCCATATTAATTTGCATCAATTACATGGGCATAACAATTGTTATGATTTTGTATCTAGATTAATAATTATTATATTTTTTTTCAAATAATAATTTGGAAAATCAAAATCCCAATATGTTTTTTTTTTTTAAATAATGAATGGATGAAGGTTTTTATTAAAATAACTTCTTTTTAAAAAAAAAAAAAAAACTAAAGGCTTCATTGTGGGTACAATAATAAAATGATCATGTGATGCCCCAATATATAAACATGGTCGGATTTTATTGGATTGAACCTTAATAATTTTCAAAATTTTAATAAAGTTGTTCGGCCCAATATAAAAAATTCTTGGATATTAAAGATAATTTTGAAAACTAAATAATGGTTTTAATATTCAAATTTGATCCAAATATTACTCTTCTAACGAGGCTATGTTAATTTTATCAAGAACCCAAAGTTATTTAAAAACAATGGTTGATAATTTAATTAGACATAATCAATTTAATTGGAATTTAAAAGTGTTGTTTGAGAAGATTTGTTTAAGGAGGTTGAGACTTAAATATGTCCGTTTGTGACACCCCAATCTTTTCTAGGAACTGACCTAGTATGACATTCTTTTATTTCATGTTCAAATTTAGTTTATTGTAAATGTTTTATCCAATGTGAGCGTTTATAATGGAAGCTAAATTATTATTTTTTTCAATAAGCATAATTTTTTTTGGGATTAATTAAAATTATTTTTATTGACTTTACTTTTTTTTAATACAAGTGTGCAAATTTTTTTCAGAAAAATGGCAACTTTTAACCTTCTAGTTGTTTTTGAGCAAAAGTTTATGGATGAAAATAATTACAGCAACTAAAAAACTAATCTATTTATTGTGCTAGAATATGAAAAAATCAAATATGTCCTTATCACCCCTAAACATATTGTATTCGCAACAGATGCCGAGGCTCAAGTGAAGAAAGATTATTCCAACTGGCAAGAGGCGGATAATGCAATTCACCGCTATATCCAGGCCAGTATTGCTAAACACTTGATGCCTCATATCAAAAATCTCGAGAGTAGGAAACAATGCTTCAGGCTTTTGATGGGAAGTTTACTGAATCAAACTGTGCTTTAAGGCAATCTGCTTTAAGGGCTCTAACGACCCCACAAATGGTTGGAAGAAATGTGTGGGATCATTGCCTGAAAATGATGGAAAACCTCAGTCAAATGGATATTATGGGGATCAAGATGGATCACATGTCCCAAATTGATTTAATCCTAAATTTTTTGCCTGAACGCTTTAGTCAGTTCAAAATGAACTACGACATGAACAAGCTGAATTTGACTCATGCAGAGCTGATGCACGAGCTTCAGAGTGCTAAAGAGTCTTTATCAAAATCTGGCAGTGTTCATTTTACTCAGGGTTATGTTAAAACCAAAGGAAAACCTCAAGTCAATAACAAAAACAAGAGTAAAAAGAAAAATAAGGCAGTAGTACCAGTTATCAAGACTATTGAAACAAAGAAGCCTAAAGGCAAATGCTTCAAGTGTGAAAAAAAGGTCCCTGAAAGCATAATTTCCCTAAGGTAGCAAATAAGCCAAGTATGGGTGGTTTAAATTATATTGAAAATTGTTTAGTGGAGAATCATAATGATAAATTAATCATTAATTTAGGAGCAACTAATCAAATATGTTACTCTTTGCAGTTGTTCATACAAACTAGCTTGGTAGGAGAAGGACAAAGAAGTTTAAGGCTTGGGAAATGAGAATATATCTCTATTAAAGCAATATGACAAGTTTATTTATTTTTTAATAATAGGACTTTGATTTTGTATGACTGTTTATTCGTTCTAAATTTTAAGAGAAATTTGGTTTCTGTTAGTTGTTTATTTGAACAGGGTTTGATAATATAGTTTAATTCCTCATTTTTAATAAGAAGTTCAACTTCAATTATTTATTATGGTGAATTATGGAATTGTCTTTATTTTTTAAGTCCTATATCCTATGATTTTAATAATTTTGAAATTGTTGATGATGAGCATATATATGTTGCCAAGAAAAGGAAAGTTTCAAATGAAACCTACCTTTGACAATTATGATTATGCCATATTAATCCTAATAGGATACATGGTTTGGTTAAAAGTGAGATTTTAAAATCTCTAGTCTTTGAACCTATACCAGTATGCGAATCTTGTGTACAAGAAAAATGACCAAAAGATCTTTTAAGGCCAAAGGATATTGTACAACCAAACCACTGGAATTGGTGCATACTGATGTATGCGGACCAATAAATGTTCAAGCCAAAGGAGGGTATGAGTATTTTGTAACCTTCATAGATGATTACTCAAGATATAGATATGTTTACCTAATGCGCCAAAAATCTGAAACTTTCTCAAAATTTTGAGAGTATAAGGTTGAGGCATAAAAGCAATTAGGATTCCATATCAAAAAACTTCAGCCTGTCCGAGGTGGTGAATACCTATCTTGATAGTTCATGTTTTACTTGACTCAAGAGGGGACAATTTCTCAACTATCAGCCCATAGAACACTCTAGCAAAATGGAGTTGCAAAAAAAAAAAAAAAATAGAACTCTTCAAAGATGTGGTGAGATTTATGCTCAGTTACTCATATCTGCCTATATCATTTTGGGAATTTGCCTTAGAAAGAACAACTTATCTTCTAAATTTAGTTCCTTCTAAATTTGTTTTTAAGACATCAATAGAATTATGGAAAGGGCATAAGCCCAGTTTATACCATATTCAGATTTGGAATGATCCTGCACATGTCTTAAGAAAGGAACCAAATAAGTTAGAATCTCGTATAAAAGTGTGTATGTTTGTTGATTACCCTAAGGGAATAAAAGGTGAACTTTTTTTATAGCTCCTCAAATAAGAAAGTTCTTGTGAGTACACATGCAACTTTTTTAGAGGAATACTATATAAACAGTTTCAAATCCAAGAGTAAAATAATTCTTGAAGAGCTTGCCTCAGCTCAAGAATAGGTTGAATCACAACAGTTTTTCCCTGTTGCTTCACTGATGTCTATGTATGTTCAAAGAGGGAAAAATGTATTTGAAGGTGAACAAGCACAAATAAAACCAGTGGAACAACAATAACCAGTACATGTGAATCCTACACCGGTACAACTTCCACCATAGAACAATGAACATGATCCTCATGTAATTGCACAACCACCACCAGTGCAACTTCGTAGTGGTGAGAGAGTAAGATAGAAACTGTCAAGATATATCTTGTTAGGAGAATCTTACCAAGTCATCACTAATAGCGACGATGGTCATGTTAATTATAATGAAGAACTGGAAAATGTAGATGCACATGAGTGGCAGGAAGCCATTGATCGTGAAATGGAATTTATATATTCCAACTCTGTCTAGTCTTTTGTAAAAAACACTTAAAAAGGTAAAACCAATAGGATGCAAGTGGATTTACAAAAGAAAAAGAGGATTATGTGGGAAGGTAGAAACCTTCAAAGCTAGATTGGTGGCAGCATTCTATACCTAAAAAGAGGGGATAAATTACAAAGAAACTTTTTCACCGGTAGCCATGCTTAAATTTATCCGGATTCTTATAGCTGTAGCAGTAAAACTCAATTATGAGATTTGGCAAATGGATGTAAAAATGGCCGTTTTGAACAGTTTACAAGAGGACATCTATATGCGGCAACCATGAGGGTTTATAGCTAAAGGCCAATAACACATGGTATGCAAGTTGCAAATGTTAATTTATGGACTTAAGCAAACATACATGTCATGAAACATTAGGTTTGATCAAGCAATTACTTCAATTGGTTTTGAAAAAAATCCTAATGAACCTTGTGTTTATAAAAGGATCTAAGGTGAAAAAGTAGTTTTCCTAGTCATTTATGTTGGTGACATTTTATTGATTGAAAATAATAAAAATGTGTTGTCATGTGTAAAAGAATGGCTGCATAAGCAGTTCGATATGAAAGATTTGGAAAAAGACAACTATATTCTTGGAATCAAACTTCTAAGAGATCGGGAGAATAAGATGTTGGCATTATCTCAATCATCATATATTGATAAAATATATGCCAAGTTCAACATGAATAAATCCAAAAGGGGATATTTACCCTTTAGACATGGAATTCATCTTTCTAAAGAACAATCACCAAAAACTCTTGAAGAGAAAGTTATCATGAGTAAGAAACCTTATGCTGCGGCAGTCGATAGTCTTATGTATGTCATATTATGTACTAGGCCATATATTTGCTATGCAGTGGGATTTGTAAGTAAGTTTCAAAATGATCTTGGATTGGACCACTGGGTTGCAGTGAAACATATACTCGAGTATTTAAGGAGAACGAGAGACTATATCTTGGTGTATTCTAGTGAGAGTTTAGAAATTGTTGGTTCTACAGACTCGAATTTCCAAAGGGACATTGTATCTAGTAAATCTACCTCGGGTTATGTGTTTACTATGAATGGATGAGCCATTTGTTGGAAGAGCATTAAACAGACATGTGTTGCTGACTCCACCACTGAAGTTGAATATGTGGATGCATCTGAAGCTGCAAAAGAAGCTGTGTGGCTTGAAAAATTTATCATAGACCTACAAGTGATACCTAGTACAGAAAGACCCATTACCCTTTACTGTGATAATAGTGAGGCCGTTACATAGTCTAAAGAATCTAAGTATCATAAGAGGCAAAAATGCATAGCAAGAAAGTACCACTTGATATGTGATTTCATCGAGAGAGGAGGTACAGTAGTTGTTAAAATACCATGTAAGAAAAACTCAGCAGACCCTTTTACTAAGATTTTACCTAAACGAATATTTCAGAAGTATGTAAAGTGTATGAGTCTTAAGAAGGTCCCAAACTTAACGAGACAAATATTTATTTATTTTCTAAGTTTAATAATATTTTGAGTTATTTTTTCCAATTTATTGTGCACACTAATATTTTAAAAATAAGGTCTAGATTGATTATGTAGTATATGATCATGTGAATACGGCCACATAAGATATGATCATAAATTCTCTTAATCAACAAATGAGATTACAATTGTTTAATAAAGTTGGGTGCTTTATTTAGACTGTAATATTTTATAAAATAATTTATCTTTGTTATTATAAAATATTGGTGCGGACTCTATTTGCAATGATTAGGATCAAAGTGAGATTTAATTAAGGTTAAATTTCCATTAAAAGTAGTTAAATCTCAAGATATATTTGGTTATTTTATTTGGATCTTAATCTTGAGTTTATTATAAATAAGTATTTGGATCATTATTGTTCTTTGAGTTATCAAAAAGTGATATCTATTTTATGTTCAATATCTTGATGACTTGGGAACGTGATTTTTCAAATTACAAGTATTTAAGAAATAAATAATAAGGAATTTGTATGGAATATCCTCTTGATATGTTTCAGTACTTGGATGTAATGAAGTTACTGGCTAATGCATTTGATCCATTAGAAAAACTAATAAGTCAAGAGAATAAATAATTAATTATTGATATTTTACAAAGGGGAGATATAATATCAATATTATTGTTATTAATCTTGGAGTTCAACTATGAGCTTTTAGTGAAGTAGCACCATATTAGATAGTTGCTTGATAACTATAAAGAACTTTGATTAATAATAGCTGCTAGATCCCTAAACTAGCTCAAAATATCTTATACAGCTCACATATCAGCTATGAGAATATAAGACACAAAGATTGAATTACATATACTTAGGATTAAAGTCAAGTTTGTACTCAAGAGCAAGTGCAAGATTGTTGGAATTATTCTCTTGGTCCAACTTGAGATATTATCTATTATGATATTTCTCTCTGTATTTGAATTTAAATTAAATTTGATTATAAAATAATTTGCTATCTGATATAATCAAATTATTGATAAGATAAAATCAGGATAATAGTTGTTATATCTTTTAGTATATAATTTAAATTTAAAAACGAGAATATTAGTTTGTTTGGATTTCTATTATTATTTGTATGTATATAAAAAAGACCCATAGAACAATAAGATTCAACTTGAATTTAGAGAGAATACGTAAAAAATCATAGAGTGAAAATATTAGAGAAAATATTCATTCTCTCATATTTTAGTTTTTTGAGATACAATAAAGTCCACAATTTGTTATAGCACCTGAGAATAGTTTTTGAAGATCTAGTAGATCCAGTGGTAGATCCTAGTAGCAGATCTAGTGGAAAGTTGTAGATCTTATAGTAGATAAAGTAACATCTTGTAGATCCGGATGCAGATCATAGATACAGTAGATTCGTTATACTACACATTAAATCCAAAAAGTCAGATTATTTTCTGCATACAAGTTATTTTGTTTTATCTTTTACAATATGATTCAATTACATATTAGTCTTGTAGGTTTTATTTACGCTTACGCAATATATATTTTTCCTATACATCTAGTATTGTTAGTGGGATTATATAATATATATATATAATTATATATATATCATTTATATGTTTTTATTATTAAAGTTTTAATGTGTACACGTGTGTGTTGATTATTTTCATATATGGTTCATGAATTTTAAGAAGAATATTTATCCTTCTTTAAAGTTCTTCTTTTAATCGTTTTGAGCATGCTTATGTTTGGAGTATTAAAAATAGGTTATGAGGCAGATGATTTGAAGTACTTATGAATATAAATATATATGTGTTTATGATTTATTAGCTAGCTAGGTGTTTTTTTTTTTTTACATTTTATTTCTAAAGATATATTATTTGAAATATTTTGGTATATGAAAGATTGATAGTTGGGTAGTTTTGATATATATATTTAGCTATTTACTTGGTAAGAGGTTATAATTTATATGGATAAGGATTTTATAATTTTATGGAATTTATGACAATATTTAATTTTTTATTTTAAGATTTTGGTTCACATTCATAGTATGTGAATGACTGGAGATGAATTAACGGTGCTGATTTGGCAAAGCTTTTGAAAATCTAAAAATTATTTTTCAAAATAATAAATTGTTTTTAACTTTTTTAGCTAATTTTTTGAAAGTATTTTTTTCTAGAAAAAGCTTTTAAAAAAACAAGAAAACTATTTTTATAATTTAATGAATCTTTTAAAACTCCTCTTTTATCATTTCCATTTGTACATCTAAAAAATATAATTCCATTTATATCCTAAATTAAAAAGAAAAAAAAACACCTTCTTTTTCTTTCCCATTCTATTTCTCCGTATTAAAATCATCTGAAGTTTTGGAATCCTCTTCTTTGACCCATTTTAAAAACGATCAAAGCCTCAACTCTCCAGTAAAACAATTTTCAGCTCCACAGTAAAAGAAATTGATAAGCATAGATTCGAGATCTTCTCCAATTCATCACCTTCAGATAGAAATTAAAGAAAGATAAATAAAATTTATCAAATAAAAAATGTAGAATAAGAGAGAAGAACGATAATTAAAAGCAAAACGAGATCAAAATCAACATAATTCAAGAACCCCCAAGAAAAAAAAAATCATACACCAACAAAACCTAAAACGGAAAAATAAAATGAAAAAGAACAAAGATAGGGAATTTAAGTGTTTAAAAAAAGAAAAAAATAGTGTAGTGTTATTACTCTCTTCTCTGCTCTGTTTTTTTTTTTTCTTCAGATATAGATATATTTATTATATTGAGAAATTTAGTGTCAAATTTTTTAGCGATGTTGAGTTTTTTAATATGTAGTATTTTTTTTTTTTTTGTTAAAAAAACTCATTAAAATAATAAGGATTTTTTTTTTATCAATTGCATATAATAAAAAGATGGCTACTGACTAGGAATGAAGGACGTCCACGCTAGGCATGCATCTCCAAACGAACATAACCAACAAAATAAAATTGAAATAAAAAGAAAGTTTAAAACAAAACAAAGGCCTAAGCTTCAAAACTGCTGACCTCACTAATACCTCCAACTAATATAGCCACACAGTGAAAACCAAAAGGAGGAAAAAGAGAAGCAGCCTGAAGCAAAAATACAAAAACCATCCCAAGTCTCTAGGAAAACCTATAAGTCCTATCCCCCCACATATCTGGGCCGTGTGCGGACTAACAAACATCATGTAGAGAAAAACTCCAGTGAATCCCATCAATAGAAAAAGCACGCTTCTAAAGCACATATGCTACCATATTACTTTTCTGAAAGATATGAGAAATCTGAAAGAAGATAGAATCAATATACTGCAAAGCATGAGTCCAAACTGCAAAAACAGACCAAGGAACATGAAAAGAACTAGCAAACAACAAATGAAACACTGCCATAGAATCACATTCCACCCAAATATGATCCCAACTAAAAGATTTAGCAAAAGCCAAAGCTTTGATCATCGCCCAAATTTTAGCCTCAATAGCATAAAAAATAAGGAGAGAAGCCCAAAAACCCTCTAAAGTTGAGAACAAACCCCTCCACAACCAGCCCGGCCAAGACTACTAGAAGCAGGTCCATCAGTATTAAATTTCAACCAACTTGGAGAAGGCGCATACCAAACCACGAGAACAACCCTCGGGGCCTTTACAGGACGAGAAACCACCCCCAAAGACTTTAAATCTCCAAATTTGAAACAGAATTATGCATATGACCATTATGGAGACCATTAGCTTCAAAAATATATCTCCAGACAAAACTCAAGATTGATAGAAATGAAGTCGCATCTTTTCAAATCTCAACTTATTACGAGCAAACCAGATCGCAGACAACCCATCCACAATAGCCGAAAGAAGAAGGAACCTAATCTGAGAACTCAAAGTAGAGTTCAAAGAAATAGAGATCAAACTTTCAAAAGAAGAAAGATCTAACCTAATATGAAAATGTTGAGCAATAAAATCCCAAATAGAATGAGCATAAATGCACTCCAAAAAAAGATGTTGCATGTTTTCCCCAGCCAAGCCACAAAGAGAACAACCAGAGCATAAATTAAAACCCATTTTAGTCACACGATCATCAGTTGGCAAACGATTATGCAAAAGACACCAGCACAAAATCGACCTAGCAGGAGGAATAAATTTAGTCCAAATAACATGTTTCCATTTCTGCCAAATTTTTGAACCAATTGAAAAAATATAATAAGCTTTTGAGGAAAGAACTCCATCTCGAGCAACAGTCCTCACCAATTTATCAGAAGAAACTGATAATTCAACCATGGACACCAAATCTACCACAACAAGAAATCTACTCAAAAAATCCAAATAAAAAATCCATGAACCATTAGCATCCAAAATATCTGAAATAAAAACTTCACAATTCTCTATAGGAACTGAAATAGTATCAAACAAAATATCGTCTACCCATCTATCCTTCTAAAATTGAACCTTACTACTTGGACCAACAATCCATTTTGCACAACCCATGATTTTTGGATTCAAATCTCTAAAAGCTGGCCAAACAGATTAAAGAAGATAATAAGTATAACCCTCATTAAGACGAGACATAAATCGAGCTCTTAGGAAACAAAAAACAAAGGATTGATGAGTTAAAAACCTCCAAATTATTTTAGCAAGTAAAGCCCTATTGAAGAGAACCAGATTCTTCAAACCTAAGTCACCACAATTCAACAGTTTACAACAAGAACTCCAAGCTACTGTAACCTGCTTTGATTTATCCATAAAACCAGTCCAAATAAAATTTGGCATTGCAATAGATAAACTCTTAAGCAAAGCATAAGGTCATTTATAGATCATAAATGTATGCACAAACATAGAAGAAATGACATGACAAACCAAACAAATCCTACAAGTATAAGAGAGTGTCATGTTTTGTCAAACTGAAAATTGAGCAATAATTATGTCAGTAGTATCTTGAAAGTGAGAAAGCTTTGGAGCCCTAAAAAACAGAGGAACACTAAGATATTTAAAAGGTAACTGACGAATCTACATACCCAGAATATTAGAGATCCTCAATTGCCAATCTTTAGAAAAACCTTTACCAAAATAAACACTGGACTTATTCCAATGAACTTGCTTACCAGAAATCAAACCCTAATGATCAAAAATGGCTTTAATATGCTTATGTTAGACAAAAAGCCATGACAAAGCAGCAACACATCGTCCACATACAACAAATGAGAAAGAGCTGCAATACTATTAACCCCAATTGACTAAAGTTTATAAACCTTAACAAGCTGCAATAACCATATGCTCAAATACTCCTAAGCCAATTTCAAAAAGAATAGGCGATAAAGGATCACCCTGACGAACTCCTCGGGAGTAACCTTTGGAAACCGTCCAAAAAAACATAAATACGAGCATAATAAAAAATAAAGGCAATCCAAGCACGAAAACCTATTCAAGACCTCTATAATGAAATCCTAATGAATAGAATCAAAGGCCTTCTGAATATCAATCTTCAAAGCAATGTTTCCCCCGTGAACCTTATGATTCAGAAGATTGAAACTCTTTGAAGCAGCAACAATACAATCTTGAATATTTCTCCCCCGAATAAAACCACACTGATTATCCGAGATCACATGGCTAGCAATGGAAGCAAGACAGTCAGCAAACAATTTAGAGATAATTTTAAAAAGAAAGGTACTTAAAACAATAGTGTAACACCCCGTACTGGGGAAAATATTGAAACTTCTCAAAGTTGACCGAGTTTGACCAAGGAAGGGCTCGGGGTTGACTTTTTGTGTGAGCGTGCTATGGTTTTGACCGTAGTACCGTTGCGTAGAGCTAGTCGATACAAGTTCGTAGACTAGTAGTATGCTCAATTCTGAGTTAAGACCGAGAAGTTATGGCTGAAATAACATGAAGGGCATTTTGGTAATTATGCAAAACAAATGAAAATGACTAAAATGCCCTCAGCTGTATATTTTAATATGTTGGAAGGGTCTGGAAGGTCCAGGTGCACGCACGCACGCACGGCCCATTTTTTTCCCCCCCCTCGGTTCTCTCCTGCGCAGCACCCTCCCGACCGCCCTCTGCTTCGCCGGCTACGGCCTTATTCCGGCCAACCCAGGCCAGAAATTGACAGGAAAAATGGAGCTGCCGACCCCCTCTTCCGTTTGGCACCAAGGAATCGCCGGATTTAAAGCCCAGATCGCCAGAAATGTGAAGAAGCCGATCAGCTGCAACGCGGTGAATCGCCGGATTCCGGCGGAGTCAGGCCGGCCCGCTGCCCGGGAAAGCTTCGCCGGACCCTCCTCTCTTTTTTCCCACCCTCGGCTGGCCGTGAAACGCCGTGTATCGCCGGAATCGACGACGGATCCGGCGAGGCCACCTCTCCTCCGGTCGCCGGATCTCGGCGGTTTCCGGCGATGGAATCGGTCCGGTCCTCCTATTTTGGACCTCCCGAAGCTAGTTCCGGCCTCCGTTCGTCTCAAAACTCGCTCGTGTGGACTGCGGGATTTGAGAGTGCTCGGCCGCCGCTCTCTAGCCCTTTTCAGGCCACCACCGGCGGTGGTTGGACGAGGAAAAATTACGGTTGTAACCTTTTCCCTCCGTGGCCTGGCCGTGGAACCCCGGAAATCATCAGAAACGCGCAGAAACCGCCGGACCCGTTTTCCTCCGATCGCCGGACTCCGCCGTGTTTCCGGCGGTGGGTGTGGTCCCTTCCCCCTATTTTGGACCTCCCGAAACCAATTCCGGCCTCCGTTCGTCTCGAAGCTCGCTCGTGTGGACTGCGTGATTTGAGGGTGCTCAGCCGCCGCTTCCCGGCCATTTTCCGGCAACCACCGGCGGCGGTTGGACGAGGTAAGTTCTCGGTTGCACCCTACTCTCCGCGAGCTTCGTTTCGGTATATAATTTGCCTATTATAGATAAATATCGGAATTTACCCGGTTTGAACTGTGGTGTTAATAATTGTTAAAATAGAAATTGTTGTTAATTGGTGTTATAGATATGTGTGGTGATGTTGTGGTGCTTGCTGTGGAATGAATTGGGTGCTGAAATTATAGAATTGATGTTGTGGTTGGATTTCGGGATTATTAATAACGGTTTCGGAATATATATACATGATATAATTGGTCTGTGAATTAAATACATATATGTGGGTTTGATTGTTGAGATACGATTGGATTGCGTATGTGGATTTGCGTGTTAATCATTGTGTGGCTTTAATTATGAGAATTTGATCTAGTGAGCTGTTCTGTGAACTGTCACGTATGTATGTTATTGTGGAATAAGTAATTGCTGTTGACGGTTTGAGAGCCGATTGGGTTTATGGAATTAATTGTGGAATTGATTGTACTAATTAATTGAGTTGCTGGATCGTTTACGTTGAATTGATGGTGTTGAACTGATATGGAAATGGTGATATTGTGGTGTTATTTATGCTTCTGTTATGAGTTGTATTGAATCAATTAATAGATCATTTGGATCTAAGAAAATATATACTCAAAGTTTCATTAGGAACTTGTAGGCTTGTTTGGTTAGTAATAAATTACTAACTTGTGTTTAGTTTGAGACTGAGATTCTTGCTTTCCTTTTTATGATCATAATTGTGTATATGGTTTAATGAATTTAGTGATTCCATATTTGGAATTTCTATAATTATATATATATATATATATATTCATATTTAGTATTTGAGATTAAGTATGCATTTGATGTGTTGAATAATACTAAGTTGGGAATATATTAGTTGTATTAGTATGAATACAAGAATAGAAATTGGCTTGGAAATGAGATTGTGATTGTGATTGGATTCCATATTTATTTGGAATAAATATGGAATTGATGGTATTGGAATGATTATGTTTTGTTGATGAAATGATATGGATTATTTGATTTTGGATTTCTGTGAAAGTGATCTATTCTTGAGATTGTGCTTGGTTGCCGATGAGAGGTAACTTGATTTGTGATGTGTATTTTGGGTAAGATGAATTGCTTTGTGGATTAGATGAAATGATATGGATTATTTGATTTTGGATTTCATATTATTGATTGTGAATGTAATTGACCTCTGTATTTAAGGAGAACCATTATGAAATGTATAGAATGCATTATATGGTTGTTTTCTTTCATTTAGTGATTTTGCAAATGAAATTGATATGAATTTATGAAGCTTGGAGTTATGATAAATGATTATCGTGAATGTGAGAATTGAATTGAACATTTAATTCTTTTTATTTGATTTACATTCATAAAGTAAATGTGTGAATTCATAAATGCATGGCACCAATGTGGTGACTACTTGGGCGATGAGTATGCCGCCGAGTAGGGTGTAACAAGGTTGGTGACTACTTGGGCGATGATTATGCCGCCGAGTAGGGAGGTTTGATATTGGATATACTTGGGCGATGGTTTATGCCGCCAAGTTATTGGGCGATGGTTCATGCCGCCAGATTATTGTGCTTGGGCGATGGATTATGCCGCCAAGCTATGGTATTATATTATATATATATTTTTTATTTTAATATATGGAAGGACAATAGTTTTTCACAGAAATATATACATTTTTTATTTTAATATATGGAAGGACAATAGTTTCACAGAAAAGGTTATTACCCGCTCGGTATATGATGATTTGTTCACATATATGATCTGTGGCGTTTCACTGGGGTTTTATGGTTAGCTTACCCGCCCGGTATATATATGATGTGTTCATATATATATGATCTGTGGCTTTTCACTGCAATGTCCTTCATATATGGTTATTACACGCTCGGTATATATGATTTGTTCATATATGCGTCTGTGGCTTTTCACTGATATATTCTATATACATAGTGATTACTCCTATATATATGGTTTGAATAGTTTGTTGAAACTAAAAGTGATTTAAGTATTATTAATGTTTCATTATTCTAATGATTATGCAATATATGAAATTAATTATAATTTCTATATGATTGATTATACCTGTGTTGGACTTATGTCCTGAATAAATTGAGTGGTATATTTGCATTCTCTTTATTAAATGCAAAATTATTTTAAGAACTACAGGTAGCTTGATCCCTATTAATAAGGGTATGTAGGCAGCTCAGATTTTATACTGAGTCCAGCTGCGAAATATATATATATATATATATTTTTGACTGTTAAAATTATTTACCGAGATGTGGTTTGTGTGGAAATGTGTGCTGGTAGATTGAATTATGTATAGGAATGTGTTTTCTTGCAGGAATTACAATTATATGTATTTGGGGAATGTTCCAAAAACAGAGGAAATTCTGCCGAAATTTCTGTTGAATTTTCTGGCATTTAGGAGTTTTGGTTGTAGAATTTAGTAATTGTGATGGTAGTTGACTGCTTAGGGACTTAGTCAGCGTGATTAAGTCCTGCAGGCAGGACTTGGGTAGTGCGGTCCTGACAGCTAAAGTATTCTCCAAGATTGATATGTCGCCAAAATACCATCTGTTAAAGAACAAGGAGTCCCCACTGTGAACATTATGGACATGTTTGGTACATTGGATTTTATTAGCCTGTATTGTACTAGTTTGAATTGCATTAGCCTGTATTATCGCTATACGGAGTTTGGTTCAGAATTGTATTAGCCTGTATTGGTTTATATTGTGCTTGGTGCACAGTCATATTGTAGTAATTTTCTAAAAAATAAAAATTAAACAAAATTAAATAATTTTTTTTTATGTTATTAACTATTAAATCCTTAATATTTTAGCCAAAGAATTATAATTTGTAATACAATATCGATTCCCATTAATACAAATTTATTTTGGCACTTTAAAAGGCCGGGGAAAAATGACTATGAGATCACCAAGCTCATACTTATTAACATATTGAGTTACCATTTATTTTAAAATTTTAAACTAATAAAAAGTTGGCCCAATATATTTATCAAGTTCACACATATTACCATATTTGTATAAACTCTCTAATAGAATGTCATATGAAAATTTTGTATTGTTTAATAAATAGGTATAAAGTTCTCATTGGAATATCTAATTGCAAAACTATTGTTTACTCGATAAAAATTTGAACAATGCTAGCATGTTTTACAGCTTATTAAATGATCAAATCCATAAATACTCAAGTTTCATTTGTATATTTATGACAAATAAATGGTACATTAGCAACATATAGGTTTGATAGATAGTCTCTGTGGAATCTTATCTTCTATTCATCTCTTAATGCTTTTTGAAAGGTCTATTTGGATCATCCATAGCTATTCTCATGAACATAAATAATGTTGCTTTTTCATGTTAGTATTGGGTAAAATTTTGAAAGTGAAAAAATACTCACCATTTGAGACTGCTAGTGAAATCTTTGGTGACCTCTTCATTTCCTGGATTTTTCTTATCCACCAAACATAACCCATACCATAAAACTAACATAAAAGCATTCACTTATAATAGTAATAGGCAAATTTTGGTTTCATAAGGAACATGGTGTATGTGATGAATCTCTTTGATATGTTCAATTACACTGCTTTAAATCAACCAATATGAAATGATTCAAGGGACCTTGTTTTTGCATAGAAAATTGATTATCTTTCTAATGTGTGCTAACATAGTTTCTATTTTAGCATATTGGTTTGCTAAAATAGAATTTAGGTGCTATCATATACATAATTAGGATACAAGTTTTTTACGCCTTTAAACTATTAATTATACTAAAAAATGTCATCCCATCAATATTGTGGTCAATTTCCACTCAACACAATAGTTAAAATTGAATAAGCAACAAAGTAATTTATCATGTGAAGCAATGTTAACTGAATGGGAAAAACAGAATCAAGAAACGTTTGGTCAAGTGCTCCAACCATTATGCCAATCTCAAGCAAGTGCACAAGAATGAAAGGCCAACAAAACTACAAAGGTTGTACCAACACCCAAAAACAATTAGCAACTATAATTCTCAAGAAAAAAAGAAGTTGAAACTACATTTGCTTTCAATTTCATGCTATGAGGTAAATTGGTAACCATATTTTCACCTTTCATACATCTCATAATTATAACTATAAAATAGGGAAATAAAAAAGAACTCTCAAGAAAGTATAAATTAACATCCTCATTTCTCCATAATCTAATATTTCAAGATACATAATAGTTCCATAAAGAATATTTCCTTATACTCTAGGTAAAATTACATGCAGCTTAAAAAAATTGCAACTTGAATATGGAAAAAGGTTGAGAACACAAATTTCCAAACCAAAAAAAAAAACTTTTAGAATGTCATATTGTTCACCATAAACACTGAAAACCAAAAACAACAAAAAATGAGAAAATCATATTAGCATATTTGGATTGTTCTTTTGCAAATAAAGAAGAATGTTTTTTTGCCAAAAACACTATGAAGAAGTCAGATTTATGGCTTGAAGAGCTGGTGATTATGGTGGCTACTCAAGTGATTGCTACTGTGGGCAATTGTTTTATGGCTTGAAGAGCTCTTCTTATGTATGTCTCCTTTTATGGCTCTCTTGATTATTAACTTGTGCTTTGTCTTTGTTCTTTAATTTACTAGCTAAGGGACTAAGTTACTAATTTGATAATTCACTATTATTATTTGTGTTTGACTCTTTGAATATTTGATATTTAGTTATTGAATTATAACTACAATCTGTTTGTGTAAATGTCTGGCTGCCCTATATTTTAACAATCACAAACTAACATATACTAACAAATTATAGTAAACATATACACATTCCAACATTTGGCAAACACAAGAATAGGGATAAAAGACTGGTTGTGTAACTTTGTCATAATAGGTTAGAAATTAAGTTGTTGGTTTATAGAAATAACAAAATAATAGAAATATATACATACTTTTAACTTAGTTGTAACTTTATTATAACAGGTTATATCTTAATACCAATCATCTCATGTCATGGATAAAGATTGGGTACACTTATCAATATTGTTTGACCTCTCTTGAATAGATAATGTTTTAAAATACCTTGTGCCTATGCATTTTAAATAATATATATATATATATATATATAATATTCTTTTATAAAGCTACTAAAGCATATCAAGATGGTGCCAGAAAGTTTGTAAATATGGTGCAAGCTAATGCAGAGAGTCCAAAAAAGGTCATATGCCTTTGCAAATGTTGTAAAAACCTTTTTCACCAACATTTTGATACCATGTATGGGTATTTAGTCATGCATAGGATGGACCTTACGTATACTACGTGGGTGTTTCATGGGGAAACACTAAAAGGACCATTGCCTCCTCAAGATGTGGAAAATTTATAAACATATAGGATGTATAGAGATGCATAATTTCCAGATGACAATGTGTTGGAACCAGAGAATGAAAGTGTAGAGAGAGACCTTTCAAATTTATATGAAGTTGCCAACATTCTTTTATATCCTGGTTGTACAAAATACACAAAGATATATGCAATCCTTGTCTTATACAAGCTTAAAGCTACACATAGTATATCTTATAATGGTTTTGACGAACTTCTTGATATTCTCCAAGACATATTACCACATGGAAACACACTTCCTGATTCTTTCTATTATATTAAAAATTTATTGAACACATTTGATCTAGGATATGAGAAAATACATGCATGTGTGAATGATTGTTGTTTATTTAGAAAGGATTTAGATAATTTGTAGATATGTCCAAAATGTCCATTTTCACGGTGGAAACTTAATGAATGGACGAAGAAGATTCAAAAAGGGGTACCTACAAAGGTATTGCGGTATTTTCCAATCATACCAAGATTTAAAAGAATGTTTAGGTCACTTGAAAAGGGAGAGCAACTAATTTGGCACTCAAATCACAAAAGTCATGACGGAAAAATGCGGCATCCAGTTGATTCAATAGCTTGGGATAGAATTGATAAAAAATGGCCATCTTTTGCATCAAATCCACAAAATCTTAGGCTTGGTCTCTCTTCTGATGGGTTTAATCCTTTTGGTGATCTAAGTTCTAGATATAGCTGTTGGCCAATTATACTAGTTATATATAATATCCCCCATTGGATATGTATGTCCAAGGAAAATTTGTTGTTAACTTTGTTAATTCCAGGTCAAAAGAAACCTGGGAATGATATTGATGTATATCTAGAGCCGCTCATAGAAAATTTAAAGGACCTGCTGAACAATGGTGTTGTTGTAAATGATGCATTTACTAAGTCTACGTTCAAATTTAAGGTTGTTCTAATGTGGACAATTAATGATTTTCCAGCCTATGGAAATTTATCTGATATTCAACAAATGGTAGAGTAGCATGTCCAGTTTGTGGTGTATCCACATGTCCACAATGGTTGTCTTGTAGTCAAAAGTTTACCTACATGGGTCATAGAAGATTTCTCGCATATAATAACCCATACCAGACGAAAGAAGTGTAGTTTGATGGAAATAAACGCCATAGGTCTGAGCCTAAAATATTAATAGGTTTAGAAGTCATGTGTGCAATTAAAAATATTGAAAATAATTGGGGCAAAATAAGGAGAAAAAAAAACGGAAGAAGAAAACAGTAGATTCTAATTGGCCATGGACTAAGAAATCATTATTCTTTGATCTACCATATTGGGAGGTTAGTTATTTTTAATTGTTTATTATTGATTTATCATTTCTTATTTATTTTTCTCATATTTATTCTGATTAGTTAATGTAGTTATACTTTTCAGACATTACTTTTACGTCATAATTTGGATGTAATGCATATTGAGAAGAATATTTGTGAAAGTATAATTGGAACTATTTTGAATGTCAAGGGAAAATCAAAAGATGGACTCAATTCTTGTAAGGATTTGCAAAATATGGGTATTAAAAGAGATCTTTATCCATAATTGAAAAGGAATACATATTACCTGCCAGCAGCATCATATATGCTATCTAAAAAGGAGAAAGAAATGTTTTGTAAGAGATTATTTAATTTAAAATTACCTGATGGTTACAGCTCTAGCATTACAAAGTGTGTTTCATTAGAAGATCATAAGGTTATAAATCTTAAGTCTCATGATTGTCATGTTCTTATGAAACAATTGTTATTAGTTGCTTTAAAAGGACTTTTACCTAAAGGACCCATGACTGCAATATTTTGATTATATGCATTTTTCAATCAAATATGTGAAAGAGTGAATGATAAAAATCAATTGGAAAAGCTTGAGGATGATGTTGCCGAGACATTGTGCATGCTTGAAAGGTTTTTCCCTGTCTTTTTTTTTTTTTTTACATTATGGTTCACTTGAGTTTTCTTCTTGGGCGTGAAGTTTGTATTGGTAGACCTGTACAATATCGTTGGATGTACCCGTTTGAAAGGTAAATTACTATCAATTTGCAATTATGAGTTTATATATATATTTATATTATATTCTAATTATTCAATTTACAAAAAGTATGAAGGGTGTTGCTCGCTTGGAAGCAAAAATAGTTAGTTATTTAAATTGTCAAATATTATTATAAATATGCATGATAAGTTGTGAACATCTATAGTACTATTATATACATGACAAAATATTTTTTTATGCAACGTATTGAAAGTGAAAATCCTGCTTCCATAATGAGAGATGATGTTTGGATTCGAGGACATTTGAGAAAGAATGGTGAACCGGTTAATAAATCTGTTGGAAAAACATTGGTAAAACTAACTTTTTCTTCTTTTTTTTGTTTGATGGCTCTGTGTATATATATATATATATATATATATTTATCACTTATCTTAAATAATTTCAGAAAGCAATAGAAGCATATTCTCAAACTGTTACATCTCCAAGTAAATATTCTCTTATAAATGATGGTGTCGCCAAAGCACTTGGTCCTGAATGTCAAGGATGGGTTAGATGATTTGGGTTTGGTTCAACTCCATCAAAGCTAAATACTTTGGTGCATAGCTATGACATACAGAGCCAAATGTAAGAATTAAGAAATGAAGTTAAAGAATTAAAAGCTATGATTCAAGAGAAGAAAAATAATACAAATTATGAACAAGAAAATGTAAGTGAAAACTCTATTTTTAAATTGTTACACTATTTGAATATGTTCAAAAACAATATTTTTTTTTATCATTTATTGAATATAAATTTGTATTTGACAGCTTGGAGACAAAAGTATGAATGATTTAATGAACCTTGAAAGGATTAAATGCAAACTATTGCTTTGGTTTGGAAAAGATGATGTTGTTGCAATTGGAGAAATTGCTTCAATGAATCTAAGTGATCTAGTGCATCATGTCCCTCTTGGTAATGAAAGTTGGAAAGTATCGGTTAATGAAGTGATTGATAATGTCACCTTATATCCATCAATACATGAGCATTTCCTTCTTGAAGATGCATTAGGAAGTACAATTGCATGACCAATCAAATATATCAAAATGATTTCTTGAAGGTATTTCTCACTTTTATTTTTATTAATTATGAAGTTGACTCTTTGCTAGATTATAGATGGTCATATAAATTATATTTATTGCTTTTTTTACAGGTTGCCAACTCATTTCCTAAAGTTCAAGCATGCATATTATATATTTTTGAGATGTGAAGCAAGCTTGATAGGTATTTTCCGGAGTAGTTTTTGGCAGGAACTATATTGAATAGACTATGGTTATTATAGTTAAATTAGATAAACTTTTTACTATTTTACATATTTTTGAACAACTACATTGGATCCTTTTGTTGATTTTTAAAATTTATAAATGAAAAATATTTATAGATGGATTATCTTTGTGCATTACCCATATTAATTTTAATGGTTTTATTAATTATGAATTTTGTCTTTTATTTTATAAGTTATTAAAATTTATGTATCCAACACATTAAATTAAAAAAATAAAGGAAGACAAAATTATTCCAACATTTTAATAAAAGAATAAATATTGTTAATGACTTCAAATGCGAGTTGTGAAAGGTATAAAATCAAACTATTAATGGCATACAAAGTATGCCTTAAATGTTAATTTATTTAGAGCATGCAAACATATGTCATAGAATATGATATTCATTTATTTCACTTCCACTTTTACGGCATGAATTATATGCCGTAAAAGTATATTTATTTACAGCAAACAAATGTAAGCCATAATAAGTAAATTTACAGCGTTTTTTAAATGTTTTTAAGGCAGATAATGAATACCGTAAAAAATGAGGACTTTTTATGGCAAGGCTTTATACGGCGTATAGATTGTATGTCATAAATCATTTTAGTGGTGCACAAAGCATGTCGTAAAAAGTAACTTTTGTTGTAGTGTTAGAAAGGAGAATGATTAGATTTTCTCAAGTATAAATGAGTAGCTTGAAAATTGAAATGTGTACTAGTCCCACATTGGAAGTGTAACAAGTCTTTGGAGAAGCTCCTCACTTATAAATAGAAGCTCCACCAACATTGAAAAAAAATTCTCGATCAACACACAATTACAACATAGACTATTTAGTTAATTCTCGTTAAAATTTACTTTAGCTAGTTAAGAGTTCTTAGCATGTCTTAATTGAAATTTTATTTTAAAAGTCATTTGATATTAAAAGCATTTGTAACATTTTAATTATATTATTCTCTATAATTAATACAATCATTTGAGCAGTTTGATTCAATTGGCCCATGTTTACTTTTCTTTGATTTGTTATAGGTTTGAATTGGCATGTTCACACACTAGGAGACAAAGGATAGTTGAGATTTTTTCCACCAACTCCACACTTGCCTATTTCCCTTTTTGGGTCGGTCATTGGCGTGGATGTTGCCTCCAGTATACACTCTTTTATCCAAGTAAATAATCCAAATAACATTAAAATAAAATTAATAATCCAAGTAAATAATCCACATAACATTGACAATAAAATTAATTATACAAGTAAATAATCCAAATAACATTAACGTGTTCATATTAAAGTATGGTCCAATGGTTCTTAAGTAAGGACTCCTCAATATGATCCAATGCTTCTTAAGTAATTCAAAGCGCATATTAATTACATTTTTTGTTGATGCATGCTTCATACTAAAGTATTCTTTTTGGTTTTTTGGTGTAGATTCTACTCTCCACTATAAAAGTTAATAATGTGTTCTCCTAAATGGTGCAATAAATCCTTCATTGTTTATGTATCCAGTGTCAACAAGAAAGTAGTAACCTTAAAAAAGGGTAAATAATAAATTAATATCTAGTTCTATTAAAAAGGTGACTAATATTTGTAATATGTACATACTATTTGGTCTTACCATTTAACATATTTGGTTTACTTATTGCATCTTTGAGGACTCTAGAATCAGAAGCTGCACATTCCAAGCCAGTTAATACAAATATGAACATCACATTTTGATCACAAACACCTAACACATTAGTTGCAATCTCTCCCTTTCGTGTTTGATATATTTTCATGTCAACTTCACGAAGATGTACCTTTACATATGTTTCATATAATGCTCCAAAACAATTCTATACAATTTATTATATAATGAATTAATAATATAACACAACTAATTTTTAAGAAAATCATATATGATAGCACATAAACATACCTTAAACGATCTCCATCTTTCATCTGTGCAGTTAAGCATGCACTAGATCTGAATATTTTAAAAGGCCACTTTGCAATTGCAATACTCCATTCAACACATTAATGAAATATCTACTGATATGATAGTTTCTTCTAATCGTTTAAATCTATTTCCAATTATTCGGTTCTTAACATAATGCATAAGTATGTGTAAAAACATGCACACTTATTCCTTTATACTAACCAAACCATCTTGTTTGACTTTTCCAACTACACGAAGTAATTCAAATAGCAAACTGAATGTTTTCTTATCCATCCTCACGTTCAATATCATTATAACCTATAATACTATCCAAAATACTCAAACATGATCTATGCCTAGTGAATGTACAATTCTTAATTGCTTTCTTTTCATATATGCACTGAAATATAAGCCATCATTAAATGTACCAAATAAATTATCATTCTTTTTGCGATACAACTTCTTTACGACATAGTAGAGTATAATCTTTTTTTATTTCTTAATTTCTTTATCCATTTCTAAAAGAAAAAAAATCAACGGATCCAAATGTTTCACAAACAAAAGAAACATAAATAAAGAAAAAAAAAAAGTAAACATATGGAACACAAAATCACCAAGCCATGGGAAAAAAATGTTATGTATATATATCAATGGAAAAATTAGATATGGGTTTGTTAAATCATAATGGTTATTAGATATGAGTTTAACACACATATCATATATATCAACTGGAAGAAAAAAGTGAGGAAACAAAGAAAATATTTACAAAGAGATGAAATATATGCCCATCAAATTTTGCCCATTGACAAAGAGAAGGTACAATCTTTTTGACCTTACGTTAGAGTTTAACAAAATGATAAGAAAAAAAAGTTTGGCCTAAAAACAAGAAAATTTTACTGGTACCTTCAATTGGCAAGAATTCAACATTTATTGATAACTTTTACCCAATCCCATCCCATTAACTTTGATTTTCACTCTTAAATTTTCTCATGTGATTCAAGTTGTAGATGCTTCAAAACATTACCATGTTAGTCATCATGTGAATAAGTTAATTAAGCTTGGTTGCTTGTACTTACAGAGGACTTCAACATAACCATTGAAGAAACAATTTGCTTTAACTTGGGAAGTAAGCAAGCAGTTTCCCTATTCCATATTGAAAATATCATTTGCAACATAATAACAAAATATTTAAAACAGATGATTACACAAAATCTATTTTTCCTTTTCAACCTTTTTGCTAATCCAACAAAATATTTAAAATAGGTGATTACACAAACAAGTGATTATTGTATATGTGGAAGGAAGGGACAAAACTACAATAACAAAAATGCTAATAGGAGAAGCAAAAATTTAAACGACGATGTAAATTTTTTGTGTTGCTTGGATCTACTGTCGTTAAATTTGGAAAACATTAGCGACACAAAAAAGTTTAGTGAATTTATCCATAACAAGAATGTCAAACGAGTGTCACCTTTACCGAAAATAGTGTCGCTGTTTAGATTCTTAATTGGCAATGCAGTGCAATGCTAATGGCTATTAAGCGACGCAATACATCACTAATTGCTATTTGACAATGAAATGCGTCATTAATTTTTATTTAGCAACGCAATTGGTTGCTAATAGTATAATTGTTATAAGTTCAATTAATTGAAACTGCTTAGAGACTATTGTTGTCGCTAAAGTCAATTAATTTATTTTTTTCGTCGCAATAAATGTCACTGTTTCGTCGCTGAAGTTATTTTTGTATCCTATGCAATTTAATTTTTATAAATTAATTTAAATTTATAATTTATTAATTCAAATTAATAATTTTTAAATTTAATTTGCTTTTAAATTTAGAGGGGCTAAATAAATAAATTATTACAAACGATTAATTTATTAAATTAGAATCAATTACTAATTAAAATTTATTTTGCAAATTAATTAATTGTTCATATGATAAAATGCAAATATATATAAATAATACTTACAACAAAATTACATATAGTAATATTTTTTCCATACAAACAACAATTAAATATGATATTATATTTTCATTCATTACTTCAATCTAAAATGGATTACTTCATCTTACTTTGGAGTTACAGTGGGAAGCAAAGCAGTTATCTGTTCTGCTTTAAAGTGATCCAAATACTCTGGAGTCCAAATAACATCTTTAAACTGCACACATATCAAACAAGTAATTCAATTAAGTATTTAATTAATAATTCTTGTTAAATGTAAAAGATAATTGATATGAAAAAATATTAGTAATTATTACCATTTCTAATAAGTGGTCTTGACGAATATTATTGACTATGGTGTTCTTCATGATCATCATCACATAATAACCACACTCGAAATTTTATGTACAAATATTTAAAAAATTATTAAATTATTATATTAAATAATTAAATAGTCATTTAACCATACATTAAATAATATATATATTCACATATATATATATATATATATGAATATATATTTATGTATATTAATATACACTATATGTGCGTACCTTTGTTTTCTGCTATTTAAGCTATTCATGCTTAATTTTTTTTTTGTCAGTTGTATAGTTCCAACCCACAAATGTCCTGTATATTAAGCATATAATTCATAAATACACACACACACACACACATATATGAACATATATATATATATATATAAACTCAAATAATATCATACTTAAACATTAATTATTAAATTTAGTTAAATTAAAGATTACGTAATATTAATTTTGACTTACCTATCCAACAAACTTTTAAAGTCAATCATACGCGTACGATAGTTCTCTGAAAGTGAATCATAAAATCAAACGGCACCTAGGTATGGGTTAGCACCTCCCAGCATCCAATGGAAACTAAAAATATATATAAACAATATGAAATTATGTTTATGTGTATATAATTAGTAAAACTCAAATAATAGTTATTATATTAGAAAAACTTACGTACCCTGACCAATATGGAAAATACCATAATTGATTCTTTGATGCATCTTTCCATCTCATCAAGATTTCCAATTCTCACTCATCAAGATTTTCCTTTCTACAATGGAAATGTTATCAGGAAGTATAAAACAACAATTTCCTAGTTCGCCCATTAATCTGGAATGTAAATGCATATACAATGAATTATCAAATATAAGTAGCATAATTAATTCTGTAAAACAAAATTGTAGTAATATAACTATTAGTAATAAATGCAATAAAGTTAGAGTTACGTACTTTATGCATAACAAAATGCACAATGCTTGTAATTCTTGCATATAACAAAAATCTTGAATGTCTTTCTTTGATATGCATATCCATATTTCATACTTCATAATTGGTAGTGGTAAGGAGGTCGATCAAATGACATTATTGTCATAAAGGTCGATTCACCTTAACAACACTAGTAGTACAGGGCTAATTTCCATTGAGTCAACATCGTCAACATCAGTATCAACATCAGCATATGCCAAGTAGGCCAGTACTGGCAGAGACCTTTGGGACCTATGTGAGCTATTTGATCCGATTGCAACCAATTGTTTGCTTTTCGAGCTTTTTCTCTTCCCATATTCCTACAAGCAAAATAAAATACATGTTAGTATCACAAAAAACAAAAACAAAATTAATTATGCAAATATTTTTCAATTTTATCAATTATTATATACCTCATTAGATGGTACAATAACAAGTTTTGAAAGCCAAGCCACGAATGTCCCTTCTGCTGCATGTACGTAGACCATGCCAAGTGATGGTACAAGTAACAATGCAGAGAGATCAATCACTGCATCCACAGAGACCTTAACATTGACTGTTCCTAGATCTATACCATGGTACATCGCATTATCTATTGTCAAAATGCCAATTGCCATGATATTATCTTTTGTCCCTTCTGCAAGCTCACATCTAATGTCCTGAATTTCAAACACATATTAGAAATTATAAATACATTGTAAGAAATACATGATTACAGCATAAGGATTTATTAATGGTACACATAACTCTTGTTGTACAAGTGTAGGATCAATAGGTGGATCAGATGATATAGCGGAAACATGTGGGGTCGCCAGATTGGTAACATCATCGACCTCAATATTGTGAGATCCTGCCTCTCAATGCAAAGCTTGTGTAGGTGTCTGCGATGGTAGGTCAATACCCAGGCGGTAGCAAGATCACCAATATTTTCCAGTATTATTTTCTTCCAGACAACATCAAACAAACCACTAAGGACAAGCTCCAATTTTTCAATCTTCGCATTTTGGGTCACGATCTTGTCATCTACATTTGCTTCTTTCTTATTTTTTTATATGCTTAACCATGGTGTTTTCAAATAATTCTTTACCGTGAAGCCTTTGGTTGAGAAATTCATATCAATGTTCTTGCATGATAAAGTTATACATGTGAGTAGGTGGGTGTTTAAAGACCTTAGTTGTCACTAAGTATGGGCTTACATACTTGTCATATAACCAATGCTTAAACCTTCTCCACTTCTGAGTACAATCTTTCATAGTTTTCCCCCCTACTCGAATCATTCTTATCCTAATATTCCTATAAATATTTTCAGTATTTAATAAATGAGTTAATTAATTTCATAACATATTGTATAAGTTAACTTAAAGAAAAAAGGAAATTACACTTTAATACCTTTATTGCACCCCATATATTTTCTTTCATCCAAGAGACGCTGTTCTAAATTTGAATGGAAATAGGTATCATGGAACGAGTTAATGAGTCATCCATATTGTTCATTTGCATATTGGTCTTGTTTAGAGAAACTCCATGATCATTATACTGTAATTGTAATCCATTTTTTCCAACTAAAGCCTTCTTTCTAACACCTTCCATCATTGTACGTCCTCGACCTTTCTTTTTAGTGATTTGAATGCTAGGGTTGTAGGTATCATCAGAGGATGAAGGCTCATTGGGTAAAGAGTGTTAAGCTCAAACGGATCCATTAATCTGCATCACACTGACAATTATAAATTTCATCATAATATCAATAGAAATTTTGGCAGAGTCTCCATAATTTTATGGATGCCCAAAATTTACAAATAAATGTTAAACTAACTCTAAACACTTTACAATACAGCCAACACAACATCCCTATTATTTACAAAAATAAAACTAAAGTCTCGCCTATTATTTAAATTCTTAAATGATCCTAATGCTTTACCTATTATTTAAATTTTTAAATGGTTTTAATGTGTCGTCTATTATTAAAAAATTTATACACGAGCAAATATTCTATATTGACGCCCAAAAGTCGATACACATAAAAAAGTACATTGTTTATAGGTAACCAATAATCATATACCCACAAAAGCATGCTATACATGGCCAAACGTTTCATACATGGAAAACATGCTTTATTGATTGCCAAAAACAAAACACATCCAAAATCAAATACCCACAAAAACTAATTGAAAAAAAATAATATAAGACCAAAAAATAAATGAAATAGTATTCACAAGGAGGATTGGTTTTGGCGGCGTGGAAAAGGAGTAGTGGGTTTCAACAACAGCATGGAGGAGGATAGGAGACGTGGGTTTCGACTGCAGCTTGGAGGAAAAGAAGATGTGGGTTTTGGTGGTAGTGTACAGGAGGAGAGGAGAGGGTGGGTTGCAACAGTAGCATGGACGAGGAGAATGAGATGGTGGATTTTGGAGGCAGCGTGGATGAGGAAAGCGTTTTTGCAGAGAAAGAACATAGGCAACTGGGAAAAAATTTCAAAACACGTTGTTAATCTATCTTTAATTCACGACACACATTTTAGGAGAATGTCTCTAATTTATCACAAACAATGACAAAGAATGATACTTTGTTGCCAATTACTAATCAATTAGAAACAATATTTCCTCTAGTGTTGCTCATTTGGATTTTTGCCCACATCTTTAGTGACACAAGGCAAGTTTGTTGCAATATGTCTCCAAATTAGCAACATTTGACCCATGTGTATTGCTATATATCACCAGATTAGCACCAATCTACCCTCATGTGCCAGTAATTTGGTTTTTCACGTCAATACTCTTTTGTGTCACAAATTGTGTTCGACTTGCAAATTTTTAGCGACAATTAAAGAATATGTGTTCCTAAATATATTTTAGCACCATTGATGAAACAATTTAATGATATAGTAATGTTGTCTTTTCATTACAATAAGAACGACATAATAATTTTACGTTGGAAATTATTTTTAGTGATGCATTTTTTTTCTTCATGTAGCGTATTTAGTGTCATGCATAACAACTTTCACGTAGTGAACACATATTTGATATTGGAGGGGGTGGTTTTGTTCTGTAGATTTGGTCTGGCAACTCTACTTTTATGTCATTTTTCATGTGTTCAGTAAATTTAGGGATAATCTTTAGCCGACAACAAATAAGAATTGAAATTTATGCAAGCCATGTGTCTTTTAAATATTTTCATCAACAATTTATTACTTTTTAATTGTCAATTAAAGTGAATCCCATTTGAGCAACGTGAACCCATTTGAGCCTCACTATACATACACATAATACAAAGAATGATAATAGGCTCTTTATCTTTGTCCAAAAAATCCAAAAAAAAACTTAAAAAATTGAATTTTAATATTGCTTTCTTTTAATTAATGCTTTGCTACTCAAATAACAATCAATCAAAACAATCTCTTTTTACTTTTATTAATTTAGTTAACAATTGATTTATTTTTTAAACTAGAGACATTATTTCTCATGGGATCGATACAGGTTTTCTCAAATAAAACTACTTTATTACTTGTTGATTCTTATACTTACGAGTTAATCAAAATTATAGCACAACAATATCTTAATCCTTTCTCATTAATATAAGAGTTATGTTATCCAATCTGAGTTGTGAAATCTTTGCTTGCGTTGTACAATCCCCCGTTGAATTGTTTAACACTGTAAGATCATTTCTAATGCAGAAAGATTATTTTGATTTGGATTGTCATTTTTCAATATTTTTTTTCTTTTTGTAATTAATTAGGATTCATTTTTGTTAAATAAAGAAATGAGGAAGAATAATACAGGCAGGCCTACTAATCCATCATTAATATTTGAAATATGTAATACCTACTTTAAATAACATTTTCCTTTTTTTTTTTTTTTTTTTTTTGGCTTATTGTAACCTACTTAGCATGTTATGGAGGTCAATAGCATGCCTTTAAAAGATGATGTATTTGCCCACAAAATTAGGTTTTTGGCCTAATTCTAATATGCATTTGTTAATTTGTATTATATGTAGGACATCCAAAAGGGCATCAAGCATATTCTCCAAAATTTCGTTATTTTCAATATCTATCATCAAAGAATGTTCATATCAACTTTATTGGCAATGGTTTCCTTAATTATGGAGGTAAATATAAAGTTTTATTGTCTAATTTTTAATTATTATTTTTTGTCTTTGGTGTCTTAGATAAGCTATAAAAGTGTTGCTATAGGGGTCTACTGGTTTATATTCAAAAAAAGCAAGCCAAAATGATTTTCGGGTTCTAAGTTCACGCATATACAGTTTGGTATAGTTTGTAGGCAACATCCCCTAAGTTCCAGTTGGATCGCATTTTTGTGGACCCACATGTATTATAATGGTTAGTTGACCTATTAGATTGCATCTGCTTTTGGGATCCACATGCACTTTAATAGGTCGTCAATTTAGGAGTCCATTTCATTTTCATTGGTCTATTGGTTTAGTCCATAGATTTATTCTGGCCTAGTCAAAGTCCTGATACTAAATTATAATGATCTACTAGTGTATTAGGCTACGTACGCTAAAATACAAATTTAAGACGAGTGATGTTAGATTTTAAAGTTGATCCTTTACTGGGAAAAGAAGTTTAATTTAATTATGAATTCAAGTATATTTAAAGGTGTAGTAATTTCTAAATCTTTTTTTTCTGCCACTAGTATTCTTTGGTAATTCCTTTTTTAATATATTTTTGTGTTCTAAACAAATGTCTTATTAGGAGGGAAGAAAATGAATAAGGAAAAAGAAGAAAGAGAGCATATTCTCCACGTCACAACCATGTAAGGGCAAAAAAAAAAGGGTGCATCGATGTCTATTAGGATTTGATGTTTGTCAAAAGCCATATTTTGCTTCAATAGGACAAAAAACATGAGTCATTTTTAATAATGGTTAAATGCATTTACTTATAGTTGGAAAAAGTTGTATTTTCAAGTATCATGGTTAAAATGTTGCAATAGGCTTATGTTTCATTTTGTTACATTTTAATCTAATTAGATATTTTGGCTCACAGTGATTAACAGTTCTATCCCACTTGACTAATTATTAAAATACAATTAATTTGTTGCAATTTAGGTTCTTTAATTGTAATATCTTGCAATTTAAACTCTTTAGTTTAAAAATTTACATTTTAGTAATCTGAGATTGTTAATTGTTTTTCTCAAAATATCCAATTGGACCAATGCAACAAATTTAAACTTAATGGTCTAAATTGCATTGTTTTAAACTTAGACGTTGAAAATGAATATTCTTCAAACTAGAAGGTAGTGCAATTAGCATATTAAGTAATTACAAACAGATCAACACTTTCTTTTCATATTAGGAGAGACTTTAGGCCCAACGCAGATTTGAATTTTTGATCATGTATGTATTTTTTATTATCATTAAGAATTACAATTTTTTTTTTCGCCTTAATACTTTTGTATTCATCTATTATTGCGAAACTTGTGTTACAATTGTTTCGGTCTTATTTGGATAAAAATGAGTCTAAAACGTTGACTACATAAGGTCAACACTTTTTGCGTCCATTTGTATTAAAATTTTTGCCCCCAAGGTATGTTTGATCGTATATTTTTATCAAGGAAATGCTAAGCAGTTAAAATTTCAGGGTTTCCAAATATTTTTCAAATGATATGACAAGCCTAACACTTCATTTATTTATTTAATTTTATTTTTTAATCATCAATTCAAATTACTAATTCATGATCAATTTATAAGATCAAACTTTGGGATCACTGACATCTTTTTATCATGGTAATGTTTTGTGAGAAACTGATTTGCGGAAATTATTTTCTAGAGAAACAAGTTTTTTTATTTCCTAATTTTATTTTGTACTTGGAATAATTTTTTCCTCAATGGGAGGAAAAATAAATTTGAACCCACAACCTTTATAAGCAAATGCATAGTGTGGATGTAAAGGCTTACCACTAAACTAAAGACTTTTCCTAGTGTTTGATCAGTATAATATATATAAGCAAATCTATGATTTAAATATAATTAAAATGATGTGCATTAAAAATAAAGATAAGATTGTCATTAGAAAAATAAATTAATTTTTAAGGGATACGTAAAAGAAAAATAAAAGAAAATTGGAGAACACTTTTCACCTAAAATCTTCACTTTTCCAAATAATCTCACTTTCACTTTCCCACAAAATTTAGCACGAACCAATGAAATAAAATTGCAAAACTTAATAATCTTACTTAAATATTTTTTTTAAATTGTTAATTGGCATATATTCTAGTTACATGTCTAATTTATATAGCTTAATATAGAGTAAAAAGTGCATTTTTCCTTCTCTTTTTATAAGAAAAAAAGAAATATGGCTGTCAAGCAACTTGATATATTAAAAGGTAAAAATGAATATTCCAAACTAGAGATGGAAATAATAATAATAATAATAATAATAATAATAACGACGACAACGACGGAAAATACAAAAGAAATAACAACAAAAATGTTTATTTTTATTTAAAGAAAAATATTTAAGACTGAAAATAAGGACCATGGCCCACAGTGCCCAAGTCAATATTTAGGCCGTCATGAATGATTTTTCTTTTTGTGGATGATTAAACGAATCATTTCATTTCATTTGGCAAAAAGGCCATTAACGGAAGCCATTCGTCTAGGCAATACTGAAAGTTCATTTCCACCATTTTTGCGTCTCCTGTTTATCTTTTTGGCAGGGGCTGTCACTTTTACAAAGATGCATGGCGTTGGAAGTGAGAGACTTCCTCTTCTGGATCGAGGAGTAAGTCAGCTTTTTCTAGCTTCTATATTGCATTTCAGCAATTGGGTTTTCCAGTTTAATAATGGGATTTTGTGTATCCTTTTGTTATTTTGTTAAGATATATATATTATTCTTCAGTTTTCTTTGATGGGTTTTGCTCAAATGATGTTTGCAAAGAAGGTCATAATTTTAACAATGAAATTAAGCTATACGTTTTTTGACTGCTTTGAGATTCAATTCATTAAGGATTTATTTGTAACAGATTGCTTTTTCAGTGGATAAGACGATTCTAATGTGTTTTGTTTCTTCATATTTCTTCATTTTGAAGCATTGGGTTTTTTGTAGACATCTTCTGGTATATATAGCTCAGATTTCTGATATTTGTTAGATTTATGGTTGATGGGTATGGGTTTGAGTTCGTATATACAGTAAGACCAACCAAGAGTTACATCTTTTTGAAGCTTCCTAGAAATTTCATTTATGCCGGGCTGTTTATGTATCTGTAATTGATTTCGGCGCGTGTAAATATGTGTGTTTGTGTATTATTTTTTTTTGCTTTTACATATTTGAAAATGTTTCATAGAGCATTATTCAGTTGCTTTTATGAATCTGAAATACACACAGAAAACACACATACACATATACGCACATTCACATAGATATACACATACACATACACGTATATATACACATATACATACACAAACTCAAAAAACACACATTTATATAATGTCTCTTGCCTGGGGGCTAACTCTGGCATTCTTACATAGGGAGCAAGAAAGAGAAATGATTCATCAGTGGATGGTCCGGTAACAGACCTTGAGCACGGAGATGCTGTACCGGTAATTGTTGTTTCCGAAAGTTCAAATGCAAGTCTGATATTATGTATTGAGTTACTGCTCCATATTGAGATGCTGATTTTGTTCTTGGATACTGTAGGCTGCAAATGTGGGATTTTGTAGGGTACTTGCACTTGTAAGTACATATTTTTAGTTGAGAATTGCTGAACTGTATGTAACTTTATACATGTTTTAAGTTATGAGCGACATCCTTCATAACGCAGGCAAAGCCTGATTCAGGGAAGCTGATAATAGCTACAATTGCTCTCTTGATTGCATCCACATCGAGTATATTGATTGTATGTATCCTTTGTATTGGTAACTCCTCTCTCTATCTTTCTCTCTCTCTCTCTCTCTCCCACCTTTTTCTTCATGAGGGATAAAAGTGCCAGGTTAAGGCTGACCTCACTTAGTCCAAACTGTAGCTCTTACCATGATTACAAATTAAGAAGGCTTGACTGATGGGATAATCTTAAATTAGATCAGGCTGGAGTTCGAATGGGTTGATCTACTGGTAAAATTTAATTAAAGAATTTGAATGGGATAATTTTTTTAATCCTTTGTCAGAAAATTGATGGCAGAAACTCCATAGGAAGAACTTACAGTATTAAGCAATAAAATCGTACAAAAGATGAATTTTATAGTTGAACTTATGGTTCAGGATTTCCTGGTTGAGATACAGATGGGATTGTGCTGATCTTTTTCAGTTCAATCACAAGATAAGTATGAATAGTGCGAAGGTTTCAATCCAAAGACCAGGCTTGCTCATGTTGAGTTGAGCTACCTTGCTGAAATTAAATTCCCATCTTTTGTATCTTAATGTGAACTTTTAATCATTCAGCCAAAGAACAGGCTTGCTCATGTCTTTTTTATGTTTTCAACAAACTTTGGATTTTCCTTACAAAGCTTGGAACTCTCCATGCTGCAGCCAAATTTTGGTGGAAGAATAATAGACATTGTATCGGGAGATATGAACACGCCCAAACAGAGAGCTGAAGCTTTAAATCAAGTCAAGAATACTATACTAGATATCTTTCTAGTTGTTGTAATTGGGTATGACAGTTGCTTCTATTTTTTATTCTTTTGATTGATTTATTGGAAACAATATCACCTTCTATAGCATTCCTCTCTCTTGTTGAGCAATATTCAGTATCAGTCAAAGTAGCATGCATAATGAATTTTAAGGATTCTCAAGCATCGATTTTTCTGGAATTCTTTTCAGTTCAATTTGCACAGCACTTCGGGCATGGTTGTTTTCTTCTGCTAGCGAAATGGTTGTTGCTAGGTTGAGAAAGAACTTATTCAGCCACTTGATTAACCAGGTAAAATTGTCAAACTCCTTTATGAGGTTATCATGATTCCTCATTGTTTTAGTCATCTTCAGTTTTGTGTTAATGGAACAGAATTAATCTCATTCCACCTTCAATCTTCTTCTTCTCAGAAAATATATTATTTTTTTATGATGATCGATGTGTTTCTGCAGGAAATAGCCTTCTATGACATTACTCGAACAGGGGAGCTTCTAAGTAGGCTGTCTGAAGATACCCAGATCATAAAAAATGCTGCAACTACCAATCTTTCTGAGGCCCTACGAAATTTGTCCACTGCATTTATTGGCCTTGCCTTCATGTTTGCAACATCATGGAAATTAACATGTAAGCATTTGATACTCAAAGCAGTAGTTCTACTGGTTGAAGTTTTATTTACTAAATCAGGAATTAATTTGGGTGGTCCTAATGTATGTGATTATTCTTAGTGTTAGCTTTGGCTGTTGTGCCGGTTATATCTGTTGCTGTTCGTAAATTTGGCCAGTTCCTTCGTGAACTTTCTCACAAGACTCAAGCTGCAGCTGCGGTCGCTGCATCTATTGCGGAGGTGTGTGATTGTGATAGAAATAATATAGAGTTCTTGGACAAGAAAAATTCTATGTTCAACAATAGTATTCCAGTTGCTAACCATTTCTACGGAATTGCTGCCAAAAGAAGAGAGAAATCTTATATGCAAGTGCAATGTTTTGTAGGAATCTTTTGGTGCTATTCGTACAGTGAGATCTTTTGCACAGGAAGGTTATGAAATATCTCGCTACTCGGCGAAAGTTGATGATACTCTAGAGCTTGGTCTAAAACAAGCTGTGAGTTCACTAGTCTTACATAAATTTCTCTATCTCTTACTCTCTTCCCCCCACCACCAGTTATGTTTGTATACGCTAATGACAGCTGCATTCTGTTACAGAAAATGGTTGGACTTTTCTCAGGAGGTCTAAATGCAGCATCAACGCTATCAGTTATCGTAGTTGTGATCTATGGAGCTAATTTGACAATCACAGGCTCCATGACCACTGGTGCTCTTACATCCTTCATTCTCTATAGCCTCACAGGTAAAAGTCAACTAAAGCAAATGGAAATTGTAATATTAATAAACATTTTATCGTCAAGTTTTTTGTAACTCTATAAATAATGAAGTTTATTGTCAAGCTTCTTGTAACTCTATTTATATGGTTTCTCAAAGTTCTTGTCATAACCATGTTCATTCACTTGTTTCAAATTGCAGTTGGATCTTCTGTATCAGGACTATCAGGGTTATATGCGGTAACAATGAGAGCTGCTGGAGCAAGCAGGAGGGTTTTCCAACTTCTGGATCGCGTCTCATCCATGCCTAAGTCGGGAAACCAGTGTCCTCTGGGGTTAGTTTATTAGATTTGTTATCAAATTCTTACTTTTGCAGAACCTATGACTTCTCAGGAATTAGACCAGTGAAGTAAAAAGTTTGAAAAAATCATTGCATAGATATGGTATAGGGGATTCTTATATAAAGTGCCACTCTGAACTTAGAAACACAATAGTACAACTAACCTACCCTACCTGCTCTCCTCATATGGATGCATCAATCTCATATGGAAGAGGATATTGATTACGATTTGGAGGATGGGTAGACAATAACAAATGCATAGCTCAAAATCATGTACTGAAGTAAGTGTCAAAATATGATAACAAAAGCTCTCTTATTGCAGTGATCAAGATGGGGAAGTTGAGTTAGATGATGTTTGGTTTGCCTATCCATCTCGCCCCAACCATATGGTACTCAAGGTAATCATGTTTTTCTTATGTAGCTTTTCAAAACGTGATGGTAAATAAGAATATGAATGATAAATTGGCTATTATTCTGATATCTTTGTAATTCTTTGAATTGCAGGGTATAACATTAAAATTGAAGGCTGGCTCAAAGATTGCTTTGGTTGGACCTAGTGGTGGTGGAAAAGTAATTTTCTATTCATTTTAATTTAAACAGTGCTGAATTGCAATGTGCATGCTCACACACATACGCATATACAACTAGGCTCCTATGAGGTTGACCTGATGGTAAAACCATCAAGACTTTTTTTATTTCATCCTTAAAACCATAAAGACCTTTTCTTTTTTATTTCATTCTTTGTATCACTTCAATGGTTGAGTTTTAAAAACACATTTATGGTTCACCAGATCTCGATAGAGTTCACTTTTCCTAAATAGGATTTTAGCATGTCAATCTATTCATATTGATCACTAATTGAACTATAAATTCTAACCCTTAATGTGATCTAAAGGTTAATAAAGGAAGACCTGATGCTAAAACCATCAGATTGACTTGATGTGTACACGCATGCATGCATGCTAGGACAACCTGATTTGGGTTGGGTTTTACTATTTTTTCAGCCCAAGTGATAAAATCAAAAGTCAGGACTTTAGAACAATCAAGTCGTCCTGACCTGAGTTTAACTAAATGTATGTATGCACATGCACATGCACATGTATATGTATATGTATATGCATAGTCATGAGGATGGGACTATGCATTGAAGCATGGGTGTGAAAACAGAGTACCTAATATGATTTTTGTGTTTGCTGCAGACCACTATAGCCAATTTGATTGAAAGGTTTTATGACCCAAATAAGGGAAAAATTCTGGTGAATGGTGTCCCTCTGGTTGAGATATCACATGAACATCTACACAGAAAGGTAAGCTTGGTCTTGATCAGGTTTTATGCTTATTCAGAAATTCAATATGATATGGTATTCAAGTTCTGCACAAAAGAATGTGTGCCATTTCTGAATATGATGTTGCTATTATTTTTCATTCATTTATATTGTATTAATAATTCAAGGGCGAGAAATCTTCACATTAACAGACTTTTACCCATTAATGTACAGATCAGTATAGTGAGCCAGGAGCCTGTTCTTTTCAACTGTTCCATAGAGGAGAACATAGCCTATGGATTTGATGGGAAAATAAGCATTGCCGATGTTGAAAATGCAGCTGTGAGATTTCCCATTTTTTTTTCCCCATTCTACATCCTCCAATCTTGTTTCTTTGGCTCTGATTATATTTGAGATGAGAAACTGCAGAGAATGGCCAACGCCCATGAATTTATATCAACATTCCCAGAAAAATATCAAACATTTGTTGGAGAGCGAGGTGTGAGGCTTTCAGGTGGTCAAAAGCAGAGAGTAGCAATTGCGAGAGCCCTTTTGATGGACCCTAGAATTCTTCTCTTGGATGAAGCCACAAGTGCTCTGGACGCTGAAAGCGAATACTTAGTACAGGTGTGTGTTTAACATATTATATTAACCACAAGTGTTCTGGTTTCTGAATAAATTATATTATTTTTCCATTTGTCAGTTTCTCATGTGATTTTATACTGCGTAGGATGCCATGGATTCTCTGATGAAGGGAAGGACTGTTCTAGTTATAGCTCATAGGCTATCAACTGTCAAAAGTGCAGACATTGTAGCAGTTGTTTCTGATGGACAGATTGTTGAAAGTGGTAGTCATGAAGAGCTCCTCTACAAAAATGGTGTTTATACTGCATTAGTTAGGAGGCAACTACAAGGAACAAAAACTGAAATTTAATCTTCAATGCCTACTGTTCTTTTACAAGCAAAGTGTAGAAACATGGAATTCCAAAATAAGTTTGTAACACTACTTCTATTTGCAAATTTGCATTCCATCTAGAATCTTATCTTTCATCGTTTCTTCATGGATACCCAGATGACCCGATAGAAATTTTATATACAAAATTTTTAATAACCTGCAGAAGGATAAATTTCAGAAATCCCATTCAGGTGACCAATGGTGACATTTAGTTTTTAACTTTTAATATAATGTAAAATACAAGAAGAAAATATGTTCTAATAATTTATATAATGCAAAGCTACTTTTGGTATACCAAGTCCAAAAGTACCAAGGATAAAGCATGACCATCACTTTACAATAGATTAGAACGAGAAATTCTTGAATTTCCACAGCTAAACAACCTCTCCATAAGAAAGTCTTTTTCTCAAACCCTCTGTATCTTGAAGTTTCACAGCCAAACAACCCCTCCATAAGAACTGTCTTTTCCTAATACCCTCTTGTGTAATAGTAAGTGCATGGCTCTTCTTTTGACCTTTGCTTCCCAACGCCAGCGTCTGTGGTGACACATTAACTACACAACTCAATGGCGATGTCACCCTAACTTTATAAATCACTGCATTTCATCTACTTTTGTCACTCTTTCTTTCAAAATTCTTTACTTTTGTATTAGTGTCTTGGTAGAATACAATGGTTTGAAGGGTAACTGAGTTCACTAAACAGGTTTCCACAGCTAAAATGATCCAATTGAGTAATCATTTCCAATCAAGATAAAAGCATAATAAGTTCACATAATCTTGTGGCGTTGCATCAAAAATCAAACCAGAATCAAGTGCTAACTTAGATTTGACAAGGCTCGTCCCCATGCTATAGGAGACGCATCTTGGAAACTTTTTCCACTATCATGTAGCAGCTTATAATGGGTGTCCACTGCTTTTAGGGTGGTCATAAGACTCATAATGGCGGACTACTAGTGGCAGGACTCCATTATGGGTGTACACCTTTAAGAAGTGCAGCTACACCAGCAACATGAGGGGAAGCATATTCAAACCCAAATTTGTCCCTATTTGAGCTGTTGGTCTAGTTGGAATCCAAGCCCCCAAAACTCTTGTCTCAGATGCCATTATATCAGGCTTCACAAACAGTCCAAATTCACAAAAAGGACCTTTAGAAGTATAACTAGCAACAACAGGTGGAGTATTTGTCTCTCTAACAGCCTCTTGGAAATCAATGCTGGCTAAATGCTTATCAATGGATTCTATATATTCCTTCACAATCTTTTCCTCCTCTGGCTTGCTGATCGACAAGGAACGGCTTCTATTTGACTCAGAGACAGATAAACTCCTACAGCATTTGACTTGATCACATTAGATATTTGGTCAATGACAACCAAAAGAATCACAATGATGGGATTGGGAACTTTGGAAAATAGCTCAAAAGAGTTGCAGAATAGTAGAGGCTTCTTGTAAACGAATGGTACATTTTGCAATGAGGACTTTCCAGGGAAAGTTGACAATCCAACAAATTTGACCACTTATCCAAGTAGCAAAACTCCTGCAAACCAACTGCTAATTGTGCATGCTGTAACAGTTATTACCCATGGAAACCCATTATCTAAACTAGCAATAACTGTACCTATATTTCTTACTAAACAAGTAACCATTATACATTTCTCCAAGGCAGAAAACAAATTTCAGATTCACGACCACTTAGAAAGCATTTCTCAATGTCTCCAAGAAATCTCTAAAGTGAGTGCCAAAACCTGATTAGAAGTGAAGTTCCATAGGATGCACCAGGAGAAGAACTGCACGACCCCAGCAATCATTTCATCCATTGAGGTTCCAGGACAAGGAAGCTCACTCCATAAGCTCTTCAACATGGATAATTTGAACATTCATATTTGTATGACATTAAACCAAGGTTTCCATAAACAATTTCATGTTTTCCACTTGGCGTTTGGATTCTGGGATACTTTGTGGCTTAAAATGCTTCCATAGTCCAATTGGATGTCGACTTTTCACTTTGATATCTGAATATCTCCCAAACATTTTTTCACATTCCGGATATGGCTTGACATAAAGGTTATAGAACTTTAGTCTGCTAGGCTTGATCAATGCCCTTAATCCAACTTGAAAGCCAAGCCCAGATTTTGATCTTAAATACTCTATCACATTGAACCGAGGAACAATCTGCTTATCAAAATTCACACCCAGAAACTCAGGAACCTCAACTAAGCAATTGACATTGAATTTCATCCTATGTTTTAAAAACTCAACTTTTTTCTCAATATCCTCCATCTTATATGTAATACACCTAGGCTCCCTCCATAAAACTCCAAAAGCCTCTCTACGAATCAACCCTTGACTGCACAAGTAATCAACTCTCAACTTCACCTCAAATCCAGCTCTAAACGCTCCATCACTGTAAATCTTCTCCTTGATTGGTTCTCTGCATTTCAAAGTCCTCAGCAGCTCCAAACACCTTGAGAGTTCTCCTAATTCCAAGCCAAGAATCTTTGGCTCTCTAACAACCTCTCTCCTAATCAGATCCTCACTAAAACCCAAATCTCTGAACTCAGAAAGCAACGGCTTCAACCTATCTTCAACTCCAAATCCTAAAAACCTTGGGAAAGAAGAAAGGGCCCAATCAATCCCATCTCTGGGAATTCCGAATCCCATTAAGAACTCCATTCTCCTGCTGATTTCCATCTCATTCATCAATGTCACTCCAGGAAAGCCCTCCAAAATCCTACTCACAGTCCTATCAGTAAACCCCATACCCCTCAAAACCTCAATGCTTCTGAAAACACCATCTGGGTCTAACTGGAACCTCCTGGAGTGTTCCAAGACGCTCTTAACCATCAATGGGTGAACACTCGAAAGCCTAAAATTTGAGAGACCCATCTGCCATTTCTTGAGGAATTGGAAATCCAAAACCCCAGGACAGTCAATTAACAAAGAAATAAGAGATTTCTGAGGGATTTGAAAAGAAAGCAGAATAGCCAGAGACTTTTTTATTTCATGCAAGTTGGAATTCAGCAGAAAGCGGTTCTTGGAGAGGAAATTGTAGAGCTGAGAAGATTGAAAACCGTACGTTTGGAGGAGATTGGCCATGGAAATTTGCTTCCTGTAGTGGGATTGTTGTGGAAATCTTGTTGAATACGATTGGCAATATTGGTTTGACAAAGTGGGTTTAAGCCGAAAGAGAGTGAATCTGGTAGGAAGCCATATTGCCATTGATTATGGTGGGTAGAGCTTATTAACACTACCATGGAATGTCTACTATGGGACCAGGATTCAGAAGCTAAAGCCAATGTAGAAGGAGAAACATATGAACGGTGCTACTGCTAGAGTCTAGGGATGGCACCCTTTTCCCCGTTTATGGGGTAGGCTGAGAGCTGGGATTCTCCCGGTCGGGGGCTCGGGGCGGTATCAAATACATTTGGTGCTCCGTTTCTCTATTTATTTTAAAAAAAAAAAAGAAAAAGAAAAAAAAAAGCAAATTAATTTATAAAATAGTTACAAAAAATATAATTAAATAAAATTTATAATATATAATATATTTGGAGTGGATATAAGATGGAGAGTCAGAGATTATATTTTCCATTCTGCTTCTGGATAAAAATATTTATCTGTCTGCTCCATTGTCCTAATTAACCAATAAAGTTTTACCTCTTTAAAAGTACGACATAGCAGAAACAGAATAAATTGTCATTTCTAATTGTTACCACTTTCAATGATTTAATACCAAATATTAGTAATAGTTTAATAATATATATTATAATTTGTTATGTCATTTTAAAAGTAATCAGTTCACTATTTCAAATTCAATTTCAAATTTAAGAATAATAAATAAAAATGACATGACAAGTCATCACACATGAATTTAATTGTAATGACCCGTGTTTGCAATACTTGACAAGTTTTTTCTGTTATAAAATTTAGACCAAGTTTACTAGAGAGTAGCTCGACGCGAATTTCAGCTTAAATTTTATCTGCCATTGCGAGGAAGCCATCAGTACAAGTTTATAAACTGGCAGCATATCCAATTCGATATTGTAATATTTAAGTTATGGATATTTTATTGTATCTTTCAAATTCTAGATAAGTTTGGTATTTGGTACTGACACACCGACTGATCAATTCTTAATTTATGTGTATTTTTTCACTTGAAATATCATTATTTTATGTATGTGTTTGAATTCGAGAATACTTTTCACAAAAAAATATCGTAATTTTTGTGCGCTTGAGCTAAAAAACATGTAAAATATGTCTCGTAACAACAAAAAAGTCATAAAGACAATAAAACAACACCATATAAAAGGTTTGATGCGACTATTCAAGATCTTTGTAATATCCATCGTTGAATAAATTCAGGTTTTAATACATCTTCAGATGCCGCATCAAACATTTAATAAGACGCATTAAATCGTCACATAAAATATTTGCCTGGCATGGATTCCACGTGGCATCCACACTAAATAAGATGAACAAAAAATGTCGTGTAAACAACTCATGTCGCAAGCTTGGGGTTTATACAACGCCCATGGCGTGCTGTATCAATTGTGATATGGTATCATGTGATAATTTTCTATCACGCACATTATAATATTTAGAACGGGCAAAGCTCGTCGTATGTAAGTTCTTAAAAACGAAATAATAATAAAATCACATGTAATTGGTTCTATAATCACATGTAATTATTATCATAATAATAATAATTTTACTAACTATATGTTTCTGAAGTTTAAGAACATATAGTTTATTATTATGATAATAATATTATTATTAGAATGTAAACCAGAGTACAAAATGAATGAAATTTCTAATTTTACTAAATATATGTTTTTAAAATTTAATCCCTGATTTAGTTAATTTTAATTTTAAAAATTCTATTTTTTACAAATTTTTTACAGATATGAGTTAAATGATTTTTATATTCTTCTCTAGTTTTAGAAAAGACTAAAATATATATATCATCTATATATATTACGCAAAACTCTTTTAATTTTTCAAAAATAGTATCCATCCCATCTTTGAAAAATTTGTAGTGCATTATATCTAAATGGCATTATTGTCCATTAATAATGACCATAAGCTGCACTAAAAGTAATAAAAAAATTTGACTCTTCTATAAGCTTTATTTGCTAAAAACCTGATTTACAATCAAATTTACTAAAATAACTAGCATATCTAGTTTGGTTAACTAAAACAACTTTTTTTTGGAATAAAATACTATCAAATTCTAAATTTTGATTTAATCTTTTATAATTTATAACCATTCTAGTTTTGCATATTATAATTTCAGTATGATTTCTAACCATAAAGGCTGGACTAGAGTGAGGACTATTAGGTTTTTCTATTAATCATTTATTCAACAAATCTTCTATTTGTACAAAAAATTCATCTATATTATGTTTGGTATAAATCATCAGTTTAACCCTAATTATTTTATTAGGATTAGATAATTTTATACTAGGACTTTTAGACCAAAGATTCATGGAATCTTCACTAAAATTTTGTTCTAAAATTTTATTTGCCCAAAGACTAGTATCTAATTCATTAATATATTATCAATGCTTAACTAGCTGAAATGAAGATGTACATCTATGATTTCAAGTATTTATATTGAAATACTATTATTATTTAATGTAAAACTAATATATTTCTATTAAATAGTAACTGAATAATATTTTTAAGAAAATTTATTTTCCAAGATAAAATCACCATAGTAGAAAAACTTTAGGAATAATAAATTTATTATTATTTAACCATATTGGTATATTTTTAGCTTTAAATTCTATTATAGTTTGTTGACCATTTATTCTTATGGCCAATATTGATTTCTTAATTAATTGCCATTTTTCTAATGGTAAAGCAGTTGGTTAAAATACTGAAGTTATGGCTCCTTTGTCAATTATTGTATCTAAATTATATTTATGATAGTCTAGAAATTTGCATGTTTCTAAATTATAATTATATGTTTTATAATTTTGAAGTTTAGAGAATTAATAATGTCTTCATCTTCTCCCATTTTCATTTGTGAAATTATAAATTAGGTTATAATTATTGTACAAAATTGTTAAAAGATCATTATGATTTTGGCTAACTAACAGATAGAAGAAAACCTAAAAACGCTTATAAAATTTTAAAAGTAACTATAGATGGAAAAAAAATGGAAAATATCTAGAAAAATAGATTCTAATAAAAGATATGTTAGACCTATAAAAAATAAGAAAAGAAATATAAGTAAATATACTTGTTATATTTGTAATGAAAAGGGTCATACAACACCCGATTGTTCTAAAAAAGAAAACAACAACAAAAAAATGATAAAATATTTAGAAAAAAATTGTTCTAGAAATATGTTATGGAGAGGAAGTTTTAGACAAAGATGAAACCTTATATGAGGTAGAAAAAACTGATTGTTCTTCCGAAGAAGAAGATGAATCGGATTATTTCTTTATGTTGAATACAAGTTCTATAAGCTAGGAAAGATTTCAGAAAATATCTGAAGAAGAAAAAACAGTAATAAAATTAGGAGATATAGAAGGTGAAGATTTTCATATAGATAAGGAAAAATTGAATAAGCTTACTAACGTCAAAAAGAAGAAATTTATAAATTTTCTAAGTTCAATTTTTGGTCAGCAAGACATTTTGAACAATTTAATGAAAATACTAGAGCTAAAGCATCAAAAAATGGCATAGTTGATATTCCCATATTTGAATAAACAAAAAATCAAGAGATTAAAGANATACAAATCGAAATAAAAGCCTTATTTGGACAAGGTATATATACTCTTATATTAACAGCAATGTTAGATAAAAGATTTTATGATCCTATTAAAGCACTAATATGAGGAGTTTAATCAAATCTTGTTACATGAGTTATTTGGTTTAAAAGTTAGACCAAATTATTTTATTTCTATAGATGATCCTAATATTCAGGATTCAATTAAATTAAGAATTCAAATCAAGAACATTGGAATGAAAGAAGATAGTTTTGATCTGTCACTAAGATGAAAAGCTATTCATGAATTAACAAACTATTAAACAAATAGTTAGTAAAATTATAGAAGTCTTGAACCAAGAGGATTTGATGAAGAAATTCAACATCGATTAATTAATTGGAAAAATCTTGAAGTACCAAATGACCGGGTTATTAATAAAATTACGGACTTTATAGAAGAAGATAAACATCTTCATCTAGTACAAATAAAAGCTTCATGATATAATTTATATTTTAAAAATACATTATTTATTCTAAAAAAGAAATCTTGAGAAATTCCTAATGCTATGATGGAGTTAGGAAAAGACAAGTATGAAGAAGAAGAAAATATTTTAGCAACAAAAAATATACAAGTCCCTATATTTCCAGAAAATACAGAAGTTTCTAGAAAATTAAGCGAGTTAGGTGCTAGTTCTAGTCATGAGCTAAAACTTATTATAATTTCACAAATGAAAATAGGAGAAGACGAAGATATTATTTTCTCTAAACATCAAAATATAAAACATATAATTATATTTTATGAACATTCAAATTTTAAGACTATCATAAATATAATTTAGATTTACTAATTGACATTGGAGCCACAACTTCAGCATGTCAACTAAATGCTTTACCATTAGAAAAACGATAGTTAATTAAAAAACCAATATTGGCCATAGGAATAAATGATCAACAAACTAGAATATAATTTAAAGCTAAAAATATACCAATATGGTTATATAATAATAAAATTATTATTTCTAAAGTTTTATGCTTTCCTACTAAGCATGGTGATTTTATCTTGGAAAATAATTTTCTTAAAAAATATTATCCAGTTATTATTTCACATAAAGAGATTAGTTTTATTTTAAATAATAATAGTATTTCAATACCAATACTTAAAAATCATAAACATAGATGTACGTCTTCATTTCAGCTAGTTAGACGTGAAAAGGATATTAATGAATTAGATACTAGTAATTGGGCATATAAAATTTTAAAACAAAATTTTAGAGAAGATCCCATGAAACTTTGGTCTAAAAGACTTAGATATTGTAGTTTAAAATTATTTGATCCTAATCAAATAATTACAGTTAAACCAATGATCTATACCAAACATGATATAGATGAATTTGCTGTTCAAATAGAAGATTAATTGAATAAAGGATTAATAGAAAAAAACTAATAGTCCTCACTCTAGTCTAGCCTTTATGGCTAGAAATCATGCTGAAATTTAAAAAGGCAAAACTAGAATGGTTATAAATTATAAAAGATTAAATCAAAATTAGAATTTGATGGATAGTTTATTCCAAGAAAAGATGTTTTAGTTAATCAAACTAGACATGCTAATTAGTTTCTAAACTAGAGTACATTAATGACTGGTATTAATAAACATCTTGGTTTAGATGGTATTTGTATTCACTACAAGAAATATGACAGAAGGCCATATTTTCGTCGAAAAAGACATTCAGTTACGGAAATACGTTGTAACAACATCGTGGCAGTAAGTGCGACACTAAAAGTCCCTAGTCATGAAAAAAAAAAGTCATTTCATAACTAAAGAACAATTCATGCATTTTGGTCAATTTTCATGACTAAAGGTGATGCTTTCAGTTACGAAACAATGAATAACTGAAATTTGATATATTCGTTACTAAAATTGATGATTTCGTGACTAAAGTCGATGCATCAGTCACGAAGTCTTTCATGACTCTTTCATAATTTAGTCATGAAAGTTTTTTCATTACTAATTGCCATGTTTTAGTCACGATGTTATGTCCGTTGCTAAATTTCGTTTGAATTAGGCACTATTACTTAATTCGTATTCATTAGCCACGGAAAAATTCGTTGCAAATTGTAAATTAGTGATAGGCATAAAATGTTATTGTTTTTATGCCACTTTTTATATTGAATTTTAGTTAGTTTAGAATTAACTGTTAATGAAAACTAGTGAATTACTGTATTTTTCTATTTTCAGTAAAAGAAAGACAAATGTTGGAATTACTGTATTTCTGCGCAATCTTTACTGAGAAAATCATATATGGAGCTACACTTTGAGGTTTTCTGAGATTTCAGTTGAAAATGATTCCTAATTCACTAGCTTAAATTATGTAAAGTTTCATTGCAATTGGATTGTCCAATCAGTACCAGTTTGATTTACAATATTAACATTTTTTTCAGTTGCGGCATATTTACACTATCTTGGAAAAATTGAAATTTGAGTGTCTTCCCGATGTCCAAATTGTGCAAACAAGATATTCCTGGAAAGCTAAAACTCAGGCCTAACTTTTTCACCCTGAATCAGTGAATTCGGAGTTCATTTGATCATCAAAATGGTGCTTGGAAAATACTGACGAACACTGAAGATATAAAATGAAAGTATATTTGCTTACTAGGATGACACCTATGCTTGGACTGTCATATCATCACACTCCAGCCATATGTACAATTATTGTCACATCATATGCCACATGGGAGGTCATATTATTCTAATTATATTAATTGGAATAATAATTAGGAAAAGGAATTAGAATTAGAATTAAATTGGATTCCTAAAGGGATATTGAATTTTTCCAAAATTCTAGTGTGAATGTAAGACACCAAAGACCACAATACTCTAGGATGGCCGACCATATAGAGAAAATATAGGAGTTTGAGATTTTGTAAATATGTTATCTCCTATATTATCTAGGTTTAGAGAATGACTCTAGGGTTTATCTAGGGTTAAACATATCCTATAAATACCATGCACTTTGTAACACAAAGAACCATTCCCTACAATTCCACACAGCCCTCACAACTACAACACCACTGCCACATATCACACAACCCTCAAGGTTGTAGTGCTTTCATTCTTACGGCAACAATAGAGTTTTTTTAGGTTTTATTTCAGTTTTTCAAGGATTCTCACATAGAGGAATTTTGCTACACAAAGTCTAGATCAAGGGGAAATTCGGCCAACTCTTGGAGGATTCAATCTTGTGATCTTGAAGCATAGTTTGGAGAAGCAAATAGGAGAATGATTGGAGATCAAATTCAATAGCCATCAACCTTTGGATTTGTTTCTTTGCTCTTAATTTTCTTTGTTATTTAATCTATATTTTCTCTAAAATATTTGATGGATATTTTTGAGAACATGTGTAACTCTATAAGGACTATGATGTAGCTTTATTATGACTATTTAGTGTTTAATGCATATTTGAGTTTGATTCATATTTATGGTTAATATTTCATTGTAGTTCTTAATGCTTCCATGAAAAGATGGATAGATTTATTATTATATTGGCTTAAAAATAAGGGGTATAATATGGATGGGCAATGAAATACATGTTTATAGAAATATTGCATGCTTTAGTTACAATTTTAACAAGGTCGTATTGGGTTTGCATGTCTTAGGGCTTAAATTTTGGTATTTAGATTAGGAATAATTAAATACCTTGCACTTGCTAGATTAAAATGCAATGATAAATGAACTTCTAGACACTTGTGGTTAAAGGGGGTTAACCTATGAATCTATCATGCATTAGAGCTAAATAGGAGTCGTAGAGGTGAAGTCATAATCCTTGTTTCATTAAACCTTGAACTTATTACTTGCTGCCTTTACAATTTTAATATTGCTTTTCTTTTAATTAATGTTTTTCTACACAACAATCATTCAATCACTCAACAAACAATCTCTTTACTTTTATTAGTTTAATTGACAATTGATTTAAATTCAATCTTAGAGACATTATTCCCTGTGGGATCAATATCGATTTTCTCATATAAAACTACTTTATTACTTGTTGATTTGTGCATTAATCAAAATTATACCACAACAATTAGATTAGCCACGGAAGTATTTTTCAGAACTAATTTGCAATTTTTTTTGTCATGAAACGATTTCCGTTACTAAATTTGGTTCAATTAGCCATGAAAGCTTTGTTACATGGCTAATATAATTAGCCATGAAAGTTTTTCATAACTGTTGTTATGGAAAACTAACCAGTCCCATATTAATTAGTTACGAACACATTCATTTTAGTGACTAAAGTGCTGAAATAAAACATAGGTGCCATAATGCATCCACAACCAACAAACAAAGCCGAAATTGCATGTAACTTATGAAAATATTCTTTAATACTTATAAATGTAAAGTTTCAGCATTAATAATTCAATTTCTCACTACCTAATCACAACATATGCAAGTTAAGATGTTAGCACTTAACATCTTCAAAAGATATATACTAACATTTGGCCTTTCAACTAATATTTACAAGCATCTCAGAAGTAATGTATCAACTTGCATACCACATTTATTTTTGAGTCCAAGCCAAGGGAACCTGCACAGCAAGAAAGCAAAAACAACCAACATAATGTTAAAAAATAAGTTATTGGAACAAAAATTAGCAATATATATTGTCATTTACTTATTAATTTACAAGTACCTTCATCATTAGGAGTTATTTTAGTTGGTAGATTACGCTCAAAAGAGTCCATTCACAGCTGCATTTCCTTTATGCAAGTCATATAATTGTTATGACGATCCTCATACACTATGAGCTTTTCTTTTAGTTCTTCGTTTTGCACCTCAAAGTTGGCTGCTTTTTGAACTGCTACCTCCTCCTTTTTTCGTGCCTCTTCAGCTTCTCTTAAAACGTTTTGAACCTTTTGAGGCTTTAAACCTTCACCTAATCCACATACGTAGCCAGATTTGGGTGGCAAAACCATATCAAATAGTTTATCCTCCATTGTCACCTTCCTCATGTGTCTCATCCTCTAACTTAAGTACCTTATCTTGAAAAACAGTTACACAAACTTCGGGATGTGTTGCTGGATAAATATTAAAGATAAAAAACAAATATCAACCATCCTTGCTTACCAGAAAATTTAGCATACAAGTTAGTGATCATTTACTATTATATTAACATTCTATATGTATACTTACATAAACTTCTTTGGAAGCTTCATCTACCATTTGTTCTTTTTCTTGCTAAAATGTGTCTCTTTCCATAGTCATTTTCTTCCAAGAAACTGTTTATTTTCTGCGTCTCCCTACAATGTAAATTGTTTATCGATTTAGTACATATAATATGCTTTTACTGCAAAGACAAATAGCAATCACATATAACAACCTTATCTTATGCAGGACAAGGAGAAAAAAATCTAACAAAATCATATTGAATCCAAGCGTAGGACTTCCTTCCTCCACAATGATTAATCATTCTTGCTGCACAATTTGTTTTGTTGATTGCACTCATTTTTTATGTTTATGTTATTATAACACAAAGCAATATTAGTATACTTTGATTTACATGTCAATCCACATATATGTTACACACACACTAGTTCACACACACAAAGCTCAATTATTCACAACATTTGGTCCATCTGCCAATTTATATCCCTAATGTTTTTGTTTCAATAAAAACTTCATAGAAACTGTAAATCAGTCCTACAAATGTTGGTATAATTAACGATGGGAAACATGGCATGAATTTAAAGTTTCTCAATAATAACTCACTAACTGCATCTCCAATAGCACATTAATCAACTCCAATAATTTATTGCACGAATAGATTACGTATTATACATGATTTTGAAAAAAAAAAATGTTGGTATAATTTGTTGACAACAAACAAATGTCATCCAATTCTAGTACCTAAAACAAACCTTAGCTCAACAAAACCATTGTCATCCAAACTTTTGGACAGCAAACAAATGTCATCCAATTCTAGTACCTAAAACAAACCTTAGCAAAACAAAACCATTGTCATCCAAACTTTTGGATAGCAAACAAATGTCATCCAATTCTAGTACCTAAAACAAACCTTAGCACAACAAAACCATTTTCATCCAAACTTTGGGACAGCAAACAAATGTCAATAGAAAATATCAAATACTATAGATTTGTATAAATTGAAAAGGTTCAAAACATAGTATTTCAATTTCTATTAGGAAATAAAAGGAGATCTGACCAAATGAAACTAGCCAATAACATATCCTTGTGACTATTCCATTGCTAAACAATTTATAGCAAAAAGTGGATCATCAAAAAATATCCAAGGATGAATATCATGTTATAGCCAAATCAGCAATGGAAAATTAGCCACTTTGGAAGCTTATTTATACCTATAAAGCTTATAAATTACATGAAACTTTTCATAACTAAATTGTTCCACTATTACAGCCCAATCATCTGCTTTTACCTTCGGTGGAGGGTTGGCCAGTGCTTCCTCCTTGTTTGAAAATTTTGAAAAGTTGTCGTACAGGCAATGATGGTAGGATCTGAATAGACGCTGCATCTCCTCAATTATAACTTCATTTATATGATCGCCATCTTCAAAATTGAATGTTCGCTGTAAAAAATAAAAGATAAAAAATAAAATAAAAATAAATAAATAAATAAATAAAATAAAAAATAAAAGACTTAGTTACTTTAAGATGTAAAATTTCATCAACATGCAACATTTCCAGCTTTGGATTGTATACTCATTTTGAACACTATAAAATTTCCATAGGTCTCCAAAGTATATATTAAATTTTTACAAACTATAAATTTTCAACTTGAATTCCATATCAATACAAACTTACTTTAAGATGCCCGATCATAGGTTCAACATATGTCATGTAATCGATGTCCTTCCACTTATCCACATGCTTAGGTGGATGTGTCTCACAAAAATTCATATTTCAATGCTCAATTTCTAAGCATTTGGTCCTACTGCTCTCATAATGTGCTATGGAATCTTGACATCTAACTTATCTTGCCTCTCTTTCTCGTTTAATATTCCCAAACCTCGAGTTTTTGCACGTTTTGTTTGGTTTGCTGTATTTGACATACCTATACAAGGAAGCAGCAGGTGTTAGTATATATACATTATAGACAACAACCATGTCAAAAAAAATATTTTGGTTACATTATTTTTACTGCATGTTATCGAAATCCCACCTCCAACAGCATCATCACTATTCACAGCATCATCTATGTTATCCTCATTCTCCTTATCCGACACATGGGGGGATACATTTGGGAATCCTCTTGGTTTTCTCCCTTGTCCTCGGGTTTGTCCTAGTAGGCAGCAGCACTCTGCCGGTGCCTCTAGTACCTTGTGGTTGCTGCACACCACGTTGAGGAGTGGTAAGTGCTGCCTCATTGTGTACATTTTACTTCTTTCTTGTGGGGGTCCTTAATGCTCAAGCTGAACTTTCTGCTGCAAGAAGAATCCAAAAATGTCCATTAATTAGTTAGTGATTTTAAAAACATCATAAAAATGCAAGAAAACACATTTTCTAGCCTTAAATTTCAGAATGGTTTGGATGTTACCTTGTGGTTGCTGCACTTCACGCGGGGGAGTGGTAAGTGCTGCCTCATTGTGTACATTTTGTTTCCTTCTTGGTGTTGAAATACCTTCTTATCATAACATAACATGCTATTTTTCTAATAATTCAGTGTAAAGCATTACGACCATTCTTAACCAACTTATATACGAATTCTAGAATTTCATGTTGTAGTCAAATTCTTTATTATTAACACATAATGGATATGTTTGGTACTCTGGATTTTATTAGCTTTTATTAGCTTGTATTGTATTAATGTGTGTTTTATTAGCATGCATTGTCTTTATGAGTATATTTTGGATTTCGTTATATTTTATTTGAAAGCAGATTGTATAAGAATCCTCTTATACTGTGAGAATCTACGTAATTTTTATTCAGCTTGTCAGAGTGTTGATCATGTTGTTTCAAAATTTAAAATCATTGAGAAGAATTTTGATAGGAAAGTTTCTAAAAGAGATCTGCAAAGCAAGCTTGGCTGTAAAGTCTCATCAACGTGTTGATGATGATATTGCTAAGAAAAGTGTTGTATCTGGTGAGGTAGGTGCCCAAGATGGGGTTACTTTAGGTGATGAGGGTTGTTCAAGTCAGTGTTGATGGATCTGGAAAGAAGCTTGTTGTTACTGAAAAAACAAGTTTGGTCTATAGTGATTCCATGCCCAATTTGGAAGATGCTACTCAATTGGGTTCGTGTTTTAGGCAGAAAGATAAACAGACTGAAACTGCTTTAGTGCCATATGTTACTGACTTTAATGTTTTGTCCATGACGCATGAAAATCTAGCTTTGGTTCTTTTTGATGAGTTTATAGAAGGTGGTGAAACCTAGGAGCAAAGGACTAAACACACCTAGCGAAGGGGCCTTTAGGCCGATGAACGTGGGGAGAAAATTTGTTTAGGGTTGGTTTGGGGTTTCCCTTTCCATCCTTAGTCACCTATTGTGATTAACATATTAATATAATATAGATATATATAAGTGAACATTTGAAAAGATAAATGTAATTAAATATAAACCAATGAAATAATTACACGTGTATGATTGGTAGATATGTTGGTAGACTAAATAGTATCTTTTAGTATTATTCAATGAAAAATAGTTTCCAATTAATATAAACAACCTTATATATATATATATATACACACACACACACACACACATGCATTATACTATTATAAGGTATATTTAATAATTTTAAACTACGGACTGTTATTAATAGTCTATTATTAGTGACAAATCAATAACAATGCATCATTAATAACTATTATTAGTGACGGTCTGCATTTTAAAATTATCAGGTATACCTTATAATAGTTTGAATATATATATATATATATCTAATTTGGTTTGGTACACTTTTATATATTCTATTCAAAACAGAAAGCTTTCTGCCAACTGTGACAGATGAAAACTTTTACACTGAATTAAGCTTCAGAACCCAATCCATTGCTTAAATAAAAGAGCTTGTCTCTTTACATTTGTATTATTGAGCCTTTTGTTATCCAATGAAAACCCAACCTCCATGGCTACATAGAAAAGAAAAATCCAAAAAATAAAATTTTGGTTTTCATGCTTGTTAGCACATTTTTATAGAAGACATCCATATTGAAATGTCCATTTTTTTTTTCTGAAATAGAAAAATTAACAGAAATAAATAACTCATATTTCATCAAAAAAATTCTAAGTAAATAATTTTTTTTTCTTTCTTTTGTTTATTTCGCAATTAAAAAGGTAAGGCTTTGCAGTGAGCTTATCCTAATTGAGAAAGATGCTTGAGGTACAGTAATTAAGAGCATGTTTATGTTATAACAAGGTGTGGTTCTTTTTCTATTCTTTTCTTTTTTAATATAATAAGTTTGTGCTTGTGCATGTGTGCAATTGAGTATTTTGCATGCTATTGAGAGATATATATTTCTTTAATAAAATAAAGTTAGAGGGGTAAAAATTAGTATATCTTCTATAATTTTGAATGGTGGATCCATCCGTTTGACCAATTTTCTTGCCTACGTTTTAGCAGGATAAATTGCGTTTCTGAATCCAGCAATGAAATCACTCGAACATTGACCTAGGGTTGGGCGACGGTTTAGTTTGGATGTTATTAAAAAAAAAAAGTCAGACTAAACAACTATCAACAATTTAGTTAAATTACGAAACAAACCAAACCGTTGAAGTCGTTTAAATCAAACCGTTCATGAACAATTTGACTTGGTTTGATTTAGTAGTTTATGCCTCATTCTATTCTTGAATTGAGCTTTAATTTTTTTTACAATTTGGGCTTAATTAAATAAATTTTGCAAATAAAAAAATTTGTTAATTAAAACTTATTTTTTAAATAAAATTTCTATTTAGAAATTAGTTAGCTTTTAGATAAACGGGGAGATAGAATCGAATCATCGATAGATCTCAAATTTGGAGAGGGTTAGAAAAATGTGTTAAATTGTTATTTGTTAATTAGAAATTAGTTAGTATTTTTTAAATAAAAATTAATATTTAAAATTGTTATTAAATAATATATAAATATATATAAAAATATATAAACAGTTTGAATTGGTTTTGTCTGCAAATTGCTCAAACCGCAAACTGAACTATTAGAGACAGTCTGAAAAATTATAACCCAAACTAAACCATTTAATGTCTTAAAACCGAATCAAACCAAACTAAAAAGCAATAATTTAATTTGGTTTGACTGTTTAGTTTAATTTATGCCCACCCCAACTTTGCTGAAGAATTCAAAAACTTTACCAATCCACCTAGTTGATTGGGGCCTATTGAGAGAGATATGTTGATTGGATCATGGGAAGCAGCAATTATAGCTTAACATGATTTCATATAGCATGCATTTTTTCCTTTTAATTATTGTATGGAAATTTGTTATTAATGGTAATAAAATAAAATATAAAAGCTATAGAACAATACAATTATTTATTTATTTATTTATTTATTTATTTTTCGGTTACAATCAAAGCCTTCAGAGAGAACAAACACAAAATGTGTGATAATGGCTTGACTTGAACTGTATTTTCTCTCAAACATATTAAAATGATTTCTTATGACTTTTTAAAGAATGAATTGAAACAGGTGTTTGGCCAAGATGAAAATATGGAAATAAAAGATAATGTTATAAAGAAGATAGTGAGAAAAGAAGGATGACATGATGAAGAAGATGAAGAAAAAAATAACATTACAAAATTAATATAGGCTAAAAGTTGGGAAAAAATCTTATCTAAAAATCATTTCTGTCCGACAAAGCAGTCAGGTAGAACTAAAAAACAGAGAAAGAAGTTGAAATATGAGAAAATAATTCTAAGAAGACGAAGAAGATGATGGCACCTTTTAACTTTTTCTATTTATTTTCATGATGTTATGGGTCCAGATTTCAATGGTATTTATTTTTGGATAAATGAAGTTATGTTTAATTTTTTGTCAATATGAATCTTTTATGTTCATAATTGTTATGAAATTGTCCATAACAGAAAATAATGTGCTTAGCCAAAAACCTACATTTGGCCATTGAGCATAAGGTATATATAAGAACAGAGACAAAATAAACTATTTCTTTATTTTCTTTTTATTTTTCTCTAAGAAAACTTTTCGTTATTTTGATTTTCATGAAGTTATTTTGTCAAAATAAAAATAAAATATATTTTCACTGCACCTAGCTTCTGTCTTTAGTTTCTTTAATTCTTCTCTGTAGCAACTTTATTAAACTCTACAATTTTCTTAGAAACAATGTCCTTTATAAAATGAAGCCTAAAATCGATATGTTTGGTTATCTAGTGGTGAACTTGTCCTTCACACATGTATTGCACTCTGATTATCACACTGCTTTTGTACTTTTTGAGTAACTGATTGTACATTGGCTCTTTAGAGATGAGCTTAATTGATAAACACATGTAAGGCACTCTTATTATCACACAGCACTTGTACTTCTTGAGTGCCTCATTATATGCATGGATGATAAAATCCATAATTTCTACGATATTTCTTTTTTACATGTCATGGAAAATATATTTACCTTTTAAAAAATTACGGATATAATTTTTATAATTTCTGTCAAATTTTTTTATATTTTAAAAATATTTCCATTAAATTTTCATGTTAATTGCCTTATAAATTCGGTCAAAATTTTTATTATTTCTATGAAAATTTTTAAAATATCCATGAAAATTTCTAAAATATCTGTCAAAATTTCTATAGATATTTTGAAAATATTCATTAATTTTTTTTAATTACTATAAAATTTTAAAATGATATGCTTTCAAATATTATGTATAGGTACAACATGAGTATTTTTTTTTAAATTATAATTTTTTTCTCTTGATATCAAATTGTAATAATTGTTTTATATTATTTTTATTTTTGTTTTTTTAATTGTTTCATCATTGTTTTCAAATTGTTACATTATGGTAGACTAGTAGTATAATATGAGTGAGTTTTGTTATTTGGGAGGTCTTATGTAGAGGAAAAACATAGGTTTTTGGTGTAGAACATAACAATAGCAATATTAACAATCACATGTAATATTAGATCAATATAGTTAGCATATTAATAATTATATGCAAAATTTTCAAAGAAATGTGTCTTTTGATCAATATTTTTCTCAATATGAGTGTAAAAATTTTAACTACTAACAAATTTTATGTGGTATTACTATTAGTCATATTTAAGTAATTATGTATTTATACTATTATGATAATAAATGAATAATTTATTACTTAATAATAATATTTTTGTTCATGTTAACTAGTGTTATAGGTCTTTTGATTATGAGAAAAATAATTTCCATTCAAAGTTATTTTAACTTTTATAGTTAAATTGATAATGTATTTAATAAATAAGCATATCATAAAGTTTTATTAAAAATTTATATACTTTCTTATAAATTTCTGTAATTTTTTTTGAATTTTTATCGATATCGATATTTCCATAGATTTTTATGTATTTTTAACTTTTGATATTTCCGTCGATACTTATCATACAACACTTATATACTAGAGTAACTTATTTTCATTTTCTTATCAGTTCTTGTTAAAATTGATAAAGGAATTTATTGTATTTGCGACAACTAAATAGCAGAGTTCTCAACCTTGTATCGGATATGTGACAACTAAATAGAATTTCTCGAAAAAGTTGTGTTCTTCCTCTACATTTTGTGAATGACCAATCCTTATCTCCCGAGTTTGAGAACATCCGAGTGGTTGATTTCCAATGTGTTGATGTCAGTTAAAAGGTCTTAGGACAATTGATGTCGAAGTGTCCGTCTCTTAAACGATTGAGGGTGCATCACTCTAATATTTTGGATGATTTAATAGTTGCAGCTGAAACATCAATTGCTTTAAATATTTGGAAATACCCCTGGAACACAAAAGTTGAAGTTGCTACCAAGAATCTTCTTACTCTGCACATTCATGGAAATGAAAATTACTTACAGTTGCTTGCTTCTAAGGAATGTTCCTCAACAAGTTTGGCTATATATTCATTGGGACTTAAAATGAATTTGGCATACGTATTGACACTGTTTTTGAAATGCTTTCAGGCTGTTTCTCTCACCTACAAGTTCTCTAACGTGAAATCAATGAATGCAGGGGTTAGTTTATTTAATTACAATGTTGGTTTTTATTTTTCTATTGGATTATGTTTAATGTCTCATTCTCTCTGTTGTTTATAGGAATTCACAAAGAGTCAAATAATTCCTTAATCGACAAGTCTCAAGCATTTGCGATTTACTGTTGGCCTCAACTGTAGCCTTCTCCAATTTGAAGGCATTTCCTCACCTACAAAGTTTTGAATTGAAGGCAGTTTTAAATCACTTATTGTGTATGTGATTTCAGTAATTTGAAGATTTGTGTAAATGGAAGCGCTAAGTTTTCTCATTGATATTTGATATATTACGTACAGGTGTATAATACTACTGATATGGTAATAGTTTACATGATTTAATGATGTCTACTTATCTATATGAAGAAACTTTATACTAGACTACTAGTTATTGTATAAATCAATTTTGGCTCTTAAATATTGTTGGTGTTGACTTGTGATTGATGCATTCTAATCTTTATCTTTACTGCTTGCATAATCGGATGGATTGTTTTGATATTTGGCTCTTTATTGCTTGCATGAATAAAGGAGATTATAGGGACTGTGTTCCTTAATAGTATATAATTAAAAACAAATGTCCAATTGAGTCATGTTGTTAAATGTTTTCTAGATTATTTATTAGCTTTTTGAATCATGAAGTTTCTTTTATTTATGTAGTTCGAGTCCATGCATGATAAAGATATGGAAGATGAGTGCAGATGTATGCATGAAGATGGGAAGATGAGTGCAGAAACTATGAAGAAGCCAAAAAATGTCCCCATTTTCACTTGGAGGTGGTCTAGTTATTTGGATACGGTACCTGTGTAAACAGATTGAAATTACCCAAGAGCTTGAAGAAAAAATTCCTTCCAGCATTAAATTTGTGTGCTTATAGTCTATGAAGCAAAGGCGGATATGTTGAAAGACAAGCTTGGCAGTGTGTTGTGTTGTATCATTTTTCGTCCCGTATCATATCGTATTCATATCAAAATTTGTTTACCTGAACCCAACCCATTAAGCTTTCTTGTTGAAATATGCAAATTCAAATCCTCAAAAATAAGTATGGGTTCGTGTCATGTTAAGCTAAATTTTATGTCTATGTCGTGTCATGTCGTGTCGCATTCATGTCAAAATTTATACACCCAAACTCGACACATTAAGCTTTCGTAACCCAAACCCTAAAAAATTTGTGCTAATTCGTGCCTTATTTATGAGTCGTATTGAAATTTACCATGTCTAGTGAAGGATATATATAGAATTTATCTCCAATCTTCCTTCCACATCCATGTAGCTTCCATTTCCAATCTTCACCTTGGTTTAGAAGTTTTTATCCATGTTCTTGAACCATCCTTTGTTGTAGGATATGTGGTTTAAGCAACCACAGTCTACTACCCAGACTAGCTCTCCCTCGGATGCGCCTAGGCATATAGCAACAAAGAGGTTCTTAGCCTCATGGTTAGCCACTTCTTCATTGACAACATTGGCATGTTGTCTCAGACCTAGTTGCCTTGAACCCTTTTGTGTTTGAAAGTTGGGTCGGATATTTTGTCTTGGCTCAGGCATTTGTCTACACACCTGTTTCATATGACCACTCCAATGGTATTTTGTACATTGCACATCGGGTCTCCAGTAACAACTTGCTAGAGCATGTCCAAGCTTCCTGCAATGAGGGCATGGTGGAAAGTTTCCTCTAGGTTCTGCCTTTAAAATATTTGTCATAAGCCTCGGATTATTTTTCCTTAGACGTCTTTGTTGTTAAAATTCTTGTATGCTTCTTTGTCTGGAGTAATAAGCATTCTCCAGAGACTCTTCTTTTCTTATGTGTCTCCTCTACTCAGTAGCTTAGAGGGCATTGATCAGTTCCGAGAGACTGATCTCGCTCAAAGTCTGAGACTCTTCCAAAGAGGATATCTTGAACTCGAATTTTTCTAGTAGACTCACCAAAATCTTTTCCACAATACATTGATCTTCAGCTCCTCTCTTAGGTTGGTTTACCATTTTGAGTAGCCGATCAATGAACTTCTTTACTGACTCGAACTCTTTCATTTTTATTGTCTCGAACCCCCTTCTCAAGTTGAAGATCTGCATCTGCCTCATCCTCGTATTACCTTGGAACTCTACGTGAAGATTGTCCCACGCTTCCTTGGCTATTTCACAAGACATGATTTTTGTGAATACAGTATCACGCACAGATAAGTGCAAAGCATTTAGTGCTTTGAAACACTTAGCCACTTCCAAGTCATAAAACTTGATTTGAGCAAATGTTGGATTTTCTCTCAGTTCAGGTTCTCCTCCTACATTTGTCACATCCCAAAAGCTGAATGCCTTTATTCATCTTTATGCTCCATATAGCATAGTTTTGTCCACCAAACATGGGTGGTGTTACAGCAGAATAGCTTGAAGAGACCATTTTAAAAGGAATATTTGGGTAAGGTATTTTCTGGGTTTTCACTCACAGTGTTTTGGTACACTTTCAAATTATACAACCAGCGAAAGGTAGAAGGGGATCTCACACTCACAACTCACCATATCTTTGCTGCTCTGATACCAAATATGTTGGATTTTTGTATGTTTGGCTGAGATATTCTTAGAAAAAAATGTTAGTAACTCTCTGATTTTGCTTTGATTTTCTTTGGTTTTGCTTAAGGAAGAAGATAAAGAGAGAATATATTTTGTTGTGTAAAAAATCTCTACATAATTTTTATTTCATTTCCTTCTATTTTATAGTGATTATATTAAACTAAAACATAATATAATTTAACATCCGAAATACAACTGAAACTACCTAAAATGTGAAAGACATTTTAGATTGTATCTAAACCCACTTCTCAAAATATTGCTTAATTGAGCTTTCCTTTGTTGCATGCTTATGCCTTACCCGAAAAGATAATGGTAGATATCTTGTTTTGTGTGACGAGTCTAAGTTTCCTCTTTAGTGATTACCTTGGTCAAACCATTTGACCAAGCATAAACTTGCGAGTGTGAGCATTGGCGAAGGTGTTGGGCATGGTCAAACATTATGTGAGTGTGGCTTGGACATACTAAGGGAAAGACCTCTCATACATGAATATTACCCTCGGACAAAATGCCTCGAACAATTATTACCCCTTGGACATTCAACCTCAGACTTCATCTTTATCCATTTTACTTCAGTGTCACCCTGAGACATTTTATACTCGGACACTTCAGTCATTTCAGCCTTGGACTTTGCTCAGCCTTTCTTGCCTCAGAATTTCTTGACATCAGACATGTGCCTCGGAACTTCTACTTCAGACAGATGTTGGGTTTGAACTTATTCGAGGCTCTATCACGCATGCATGTTACCTCGGACATGCATGCGAATGTGGCAAAATTGCCACCCTTTTAACACATGTAAGTCACCAAATCAAACATTATTTGAAATATTCGAATAATAAACTTTAAATCCCAAGAAAATCAATTACAAATGAAAATTGATTTTTTCCAACATGATCCTCTTCAAAAGAACAAACCCAATCAAAAAAGTTTAAATTTGGTAGTCATATCGTCTCGGATGAAATAACGTCAAATAGATCCATTTGGTGTTGCAATAATTTGATTTTGTCATGTTCATACTCATCACACATATGTTCATCACAAGCATCGAGACATTTCTGAGGAATATATCTTCATGCTGCAGGGAATGTCAACCATGCTATAATACCAATTTATGCAATGCGGAAGTGTAAAGAAAAAACAAAACAAAACAAAAAATAAAAGATCTCACAAAAATATACAACGATAGTCTAATATGTTGAGTTCATGAATAATCTAAAATTATAAATCAAAGACAAAGACTTAATAATTCCACAAATGTCCAATAAATTGAAAAAAATTCAAAATATTATTCATAAACAACTTCCTATTACAACCAGCAAGATTGAATTTATAGGTACCAAAATAAAATTCTAATACATAATTAATAAAAACTAAAAATGAGAAATCACTGAAATACCATAATTAAAAAGATTTCTAAATAAAAATGAAAAAAAATATTAAATCCTTTATTTGTGAAATTAAAACTAAATTAATTGACTTTTCTAAATGATTCTATCCAGNAAAAAATATTAAAACTAAATTAATTGACTTTTCTAAATGATTCTATCCAGACTTGGAATGCTCAAATTGCTCCATATAATTAATTCTTATGTGTGCCATCATTTGGCCACGTCTTATGCAAATGTACCAGATTTAATAGCATCATCTTTTCTTTTCTTTTTTAAATTAGAGCTATTATCACTGAAAGTCCTTGAACTATATCGTCCTAAAACTTTTTTTTTCTCACTTTCATCCTCAAACTCATATTTGTTTGTCACCGTCAATCATTTTTCATGTTTCCGTTCAAATTTGACGTTCAAACCCACATGTGAGTCACGTGAGGCTTGTTTTGAGGGTTAATCACGTAATTTCACATGATATTTCTTTGACACCTAAGCTTGGGAACTTGAGCAGCTTGAAATCCATGGACTTGTCAAACAATATGATTTTATCCCATTGGGCCATCCCAAAGTCCAGCCCGAAGCATGCCCATTTGGATCGACTAAATCATAGCCCAATATAATTTATTTTAATTTTTTCATATGTCTAAATAATCATTGGTCCAAATCATAAACCACATCAAATTAACAAAACAATAATAAAAAACTAATAATTAATTATATATATTATGTACATATAGATATGTATAACAACCATTAATCTGAAATTTAAAAACACTAAGTAATTGAATAGTTTATTTATTTAATATATATATATATAACAAAATCAAATTTTTTTATATTTGAAAGATAAAACTTATAATGTTTTATTATAATTGAATTTTATAATGTATTCTAAGTGCATAAAAATACCATAATATTTATTTTTATTTTTATTTTTTATATAATATGTTTTAAGTAAAAAAATAAATATTTTTAAATTAAACTTTGGATTTTAAATTTGGACTTAAACTTTAAGTCCGAAGACCAAGCTCGATACTCAAGTCCAAGGTACAGTTAGGACTAGGCACTGGACCTTAAAATTTAGAGCATTGACCTAGCCTAGCCCAGTCTGAATTCTCTCTCCAAAGCTCAATTTGAAGCCCGAGCCCAATTCTCAAGCCCGATGTCCAGCTAGAACTGGGTACCAGACTTCAAAATTTAAAGCATTGGCCTAGCCTAGCTCGGTTCGAATTCTTTCTCCAGTCCAAAAAAGCCCAATTCGAACCTACTCGAGTCTAAAATTTTGGACTTCGTACCGAACATGACAGCTCAAATTTACACTCCTACCTTTCGTACAGTGGTTAATTTTCCATTATTTTTCTTTGCTAACACGTGATTTTTAGCATTAACAAAATAATCAAAATGAATACTTGCAACAAAGGTAGAGAGAAACTCAAATATGAATATATCCAATTTTCTAAACATCAAAAAATACAAAAAACAAAAACAAAAAGCATCAAGCTACTGCTACAACAACAAACCCACTATGATCTACAATTTAAAGATATATATATATTAATGATTTAGTGGGCAATATGACCCATGTTATTATACCAGATACTGATATAAAATATAAAATTTGTCATTTTCAATACCGGTGATGGGACTGCAACTTATGTGGTAAACTTTAAGAGAAAAATTTTAATTGGAAACTGATGCGGGCATCAAAGAGCCATATTCTTCCATTGGAGCTAAAGATGATGATTTAAGCATGATGTTCAAGCAAGGAATGAAGGTGGTATTGATGCTCAGGAGTTGCGGAGATGAAACGACGTAGTTTTAAAAATAAGCATCTTATAATGGCAATTTTGTAATTTAGCTATTTTCGGATTATAATGGAAAATTTATAATATTTGCTATTTTTCGTATTTTATTTATTTAGAATTAGTTTTCAGCCTTAAGATTACTTTCTTAATTATTTTATGGTCTAAATTGATTCTTAACCTAACCTTAATCTCTATATAAAGGGGGTTACTAGCTTGTAAGGAAGACAACTTTGATTATTGATTATTTAGAATCTACTATTGTTTTCAACAAGACTTGTGTTGTTGGGGGCATCAAAGAGTCATATTCTACCATTGGAGCTAAAGATGATGATTTAAGCATGATGTCCAAGCAAGGAATGAAGGTGGTATTGATGCTCAGGAGTTGTGGAGACGAAACGACGTAGTTTTAAAAATAAGCATTTTATAATGGCAGTTTTGTAATTTAGCTATTTTCGGATTATAATGGCAGTTTGTAATATTTGCTATTTTTCGTATTTTATTTATTTAGGATTAGTTTTCAGCCTTAGAATTACTTTCTTAATTATTTTATGGTCTAGATTGATTCTTAACCTAACATTAATCTCTATATAAAAGGGGTTACTAGCTTGTAAGGAAGACAACTTTGATTATTGATTATTTAGAATCTACTCTTGTTTTCAACAAGACTTGTGTGTTGCAAGTGAGGATAGTTCTTCTTCTACTTGTTACATTGGGAATTGATCTTCTTATCAAAGGTATTTACTTTGTGGTGAATTTCAATTTCATTCTTTGCCCTCTAATTAGTGTTGCTAGATACACTTGATATCTAGAAGTGCTATAGGGAGGATTTTTACCTAAGGTTTGTTCCATATCATCTTGTGTGTTGGGATTACAGTTTCTTTATTGAATTTTTTTTTTCTTTTAACATTTTGATGTATTAAGATTATATTAATTTATCAAACATTTACAACTCACATCAAATTTTACATGTATCGGTAGCAATATGGGCAGTGCATGCTATATAACTACAATACATGTTAAATTATAATGATTTTGGAGAGAATTGCAAGAGTGAATATGTGCAAAGGAAAATTTTACACCAAGGTAGACCCACAGCATTAATATGATGAGAAATTAATAATTAGAGTTGGACCATCACATTGAGAACAATTGGGGCCACATGTATTAGCAATGGCACGAGGGTCATTAATTCAGTGGACTAAAGTGTTCAAACTGAAAGTTGCAAGTGAATAGTGATATTTTACCAAAAAAGAGAAACAAGCTCAGGTAGCATATCATTATAAAAACCACAGTTGCAGTTCTATAGCATGCACTGCCCATATTGCTACCGATACATGTAAAATTTGGTTTAGTTAAAAACCACAGTTGGATTGTTTTTTTATTTTTTATTTTTTTATTTCAGGTTCGTTTATCAATAAATGCTAACCAACCAATTCTGTTAGATAAGCTTAGTAACTGATATCGAGTTTTGTTTTTAGATTCAATGTCGTCATCAAGTACAAATGATATTTCTGTCAAGCAAAACAATGTGTATGTAGCGGTTATATGAAACCAAAGATATCTCGTTCAAAAAAAAATCCAAATAGAAAATATTTGAAATGTTATAATATCAAGGTTTGTTTACAACAAGCCCAACTGTATTACATTAAATTGAATTTTAAATGACTTATTCATTATGTGGCTACTTTACAGGATTGTAAGTACTGTGGAAACTTTGTTTGGGATGGCGATATACAATCTATAAGCTCAAACTAGAAACTAAATTGCAATATTCGAAAGTTAAAGTCCAATGTGAATGCTATACACAAAATTTTAATTGAAAAGCAACAAAAAGACAAGCAAACAGCTCTCGTAAGACAAAACACAATTTATTACATATGTCTGCTTGTTATAGCTTTAGGAATTGTTTTATATTTTATCAAGATAATCTAGAATGCAGTATTTGTTATTTAAGAACTTGTAAAACCTATAGTTGAAATGTAATATTTATGTTTTTATTTTTATTTTATTTTTATGAAGTTTTAGTTGGAAAATAATATTTATGTTTTTTTTGGATTGTACAAATTATATTTGTTTTTATTTGTTGGATGAACATTTATTATTGATTTAGCCAAAATCAACATGATAAAAGAATGGTCACACTACAATGGCTGTATATTCACAAACTGCAATTCCATTCAATAAAACTACCAATAAATAGAAGAATTATACTGATTTTTGTGAGTGTTTTTTTTTTTTTAAGTGCATGTATTAAAAGAGAAGAGAATATTCAGAGACAAAGGAAAAGAAAGGCAGTAAAAAAATGTATGAGACACAAGTAGATAGATTGTCTTCAACATGACAGATGAAACATCAAATTTTAACTGCAACACACAAAAACTCGTAAATCCTGACTACTGCCATCTTCATCTCTTGCCTTCTGAAACAACTAGCATATCTTCATCTCTTGCACTTAATTGCCTTTCAAAGTTAATCCATTAACAAATGTCAATCTTGTAAATCATAATTTTATTAATAAGCAAATTACCATAATTTACACTCATGAAAAAAAGATCAACCATCTAATAAAGAGATAAATTCTATTAAAAAGATAAACCCATAAATTACCATAATGGACACTTACATGTTGCACTACAAGGTTGAGATGTCATTTTATCTTCAGTTGATGATTCTGAATAGATATTGTTGTCATATATTGTAGATCTACAACAAAATCACCAAAAGGCTAAGTTATTTTCATAAGAAATAAAATTAAAAATAAAAAAGAGACAAGTTTTCAATTGCTAATGTAAACATATGTATGAATTTACCTTTTACTCAACTTAGGACAATTTCTTTTATCGTGCGCTTGCTCCCGAAGTCCGCGTCATCGACAAAGTTTCTTTCTTGAAATTGCAATCTCTTTTCCAGATTTAATTCTTCTTCCACATCATATTGATCTCACATGTAAAGGATTGCAAATACTTGTGGACTATTTCGAACTTTTGATAATTGATTGTGACATGACATTCTTACTTCCATTAGTCTCTTTAATTTTTTCATGTAACACTTTCAACTCATTCTTAAGGAAATAAGTGCCTTCACCTGAGAGATGCATCATCAATTACAATAGAAGAGAAATTGGATAGGCTTGCATGACTTGTCATCAATGGCATTTCATATGGATCATTCATTTCTTGACCATACTTATCCTACAGTGAACTTTTCGCATATTTTGTCCATCTCAACAAAATGTACTGGCTAGGTAGATGTATGACATGTTTCAGACGGAAAAATGCCAACATTTGCCTACATGGGATTCTTTTGAACTCAAATTATCTGGACTACAAGAAACAACATTTGATTACTTATTAAAACAAACATGTAAGCATCTTGTTGAAGAGTTCTCATCAGGCCTCTATACATTAGAAAGAATAATGCCATCATCCTCAAATGTGCTATTTATAGTGTAAGCGGCACTTTCAAACATCTTTTTTTGTGTATACTTCCACCATTTGTTTCTCCATAGCCCATAAAGATTTCAGTTTAGGTTTCTCATTAACATCAACATGATCTGCAACTAACTCCTCATGTTGTTGATGGCTAAGAGCTCTATTAAAACGATTGATGAAACCCATCAAAGAATTTCTTTTTGAAATGTATTTCTTGAAAAAAGAATGTAAACTTTCAGCTCTCTGACTGCTGCTCATTCCAACACTAAAATATTTATACACATATGCAAGAATCTATTTTTCACGAATCTCATATATTTCACCTAACCAGGCATTGTCTTCCAATTTAATTTTATGTATCAACTCCATCCAACATGCTTCAAATTCTTCAGTTGTCTCAGAGTTAAATATAACACTTTTGAATTGTTGGTAATTATCTTGGTACACTACCGAGTCAAGTTTTACCTAAAACTTGTTCAAAATGTGCCATATACAACACCGATGAACAATTGATGGAAAAACTTAAGCTATCGCCTTCGACACAATCACTTGAGGAGCACCTTTTGACGTCGCTGATAGGCATAAAATGTTAATGATTTTATGCCACTTTTTATATTGAATTTAAGCTAGTTTATAAGTAATTTTCAATGAAAAGTACTTAATTACTATATTTTTCTACTTTCAGTAAAAGAAAGACAAACGCTGGAATTAATGTATTTCTGCGCAACCTTTACTGAGAAAATCATATATGAAGCTACACTTTGAGGTTTTGTGCTATTCCAGTTGAAAATGAATCTTGATTCACTAGGATTCAATGCTGAAAATTTTTATTGCAATTGGTTGGCCAATCAGTGCCAGTTTGATTTACAAAATCAATATTTCCAACAGTTGCGGCAGATTTATACCATCTCGAGGAAATTATAATTTGAGTGTCTTCCCAATGTCCAAATTTTGTAAACAATATATTCCTGAAAAGATAAGACATAGACCTGACTTTTTAAACCAGAATAAATGAATTCAGAGTCCATTTGGTCATCCAAAAGTTACTTGGAAATCTTCCAATCGGTCATGGAAGATATAAAAAGAAAGTATTTTGGCTTACTAGGATGCTATTGATGATTGGACTGCCATGTCACCACACTTCAGCCATGTGTACAAAATTTGCCACATCATATGCCACATGAGATGTCAGATTATTCTAATTATACTAATTGGAATAATATTTAGAATAAAAGGAATGAATTAAATACAAATTTGATTCCTAAGGAGATAAGGAATGTTTCCTTAAACCTAGTGTGAACATGAGACACAAATTACCCTACTCTCCTTGAGGTGGCTACTCATGCTAGGAAATATGGGAGTTTGAGATTGAGTTTACATATTATCTCCTATATTATCTAGGTTTTAGAAGGGTTTTAGGGTTAAATCTCTCATAAACCTTCCCTATATATACCATGCATTGTTGAAAGACAAGACACACAATTTTCACCACCAGCCCTCACAGCTTCACTCTTAACTTTTCCAGTCGCACATCCTTTCTCTTTTCTCTCCATTCTCACGGCAACAGTAGTTTTTATTAGGTTTTATATTTAGTTTTTAAGAGTTATTTCATAGTAAAGTTGTGATACACAAAGCCTAGTATTAGGAAAGTTCGACTAGCCATTGGAGGAGTCAACCTTGTGGCTTGGATCATAGTTTGGAGAAGCCAAGAGGAGAAGATTGAAGAACAAATTCCAGCAACCATCAACTTTGGATTTGATTTCTTTACTCTTATTCTTTTTGTGATTTGAACTGTGTTGTCTTTTAATTATTTGATGAATAATTAAAAGATGATGTGTAACTAATTTTCTATGAGGATTATGATGTAACCCTATTACAAATATTTAGTGTTTAATGCATATTTTAGTTTGATTCATATTTAAGGTTAATATTTCATTGTAGTTCTTAATGCTTCCATGAAAAGGTGGATTGATTTGGTATTTATATTGGCTTGAGAATAAGGGATATAAATATGGATGGGCAATGAAATATATGGTTATAGGAATATTGCATGCTTTAGTGACAACTTTGACAAGAACATAATGGGTTTGCATGTCTTAGGGCTTAAATTTCCATATTTATATTAGGGATAATTAAATACATTATGTTTGCTATATTATAATGCATTAAGTAATCAACTTTTAGTCACTTATGGTCAAAAAGGGGTTAACCTACGAATCTAAAATCCATTAAGGCTAAATAGGAGTAATAGTGGTGAAATCATAATCCTTGTTTCTTAAAACCTTTGAATATCTACTTACTGCCTTCTTTAATTTTTAATATTGCTTTCTTTATTTACTATTTTGCTACTCAACAACTACAATAAAAAATAACTCTCTTTTAATTTTGTTAAGTTTAATTTAAAATTGATTTAATTTCAATAACTAGAGACATGATTCCTCATGGGATCAATATCGGTTTTCTTTTTAAAAGGAATCATCTTTATTACTTGTTGATTCGTACACTTGCGAGTTGATCTAAAATATACCACAACTGTAGCATCTAACAACTTATTGAATAACCAAATAAAAGATTCTCCTTTTTCACCACTTAAAAAGGCACATCCGAAAATAATTGTTTGACCATAATGATTTTTTTTCTGTAAGTGGAGCAAAAACCATATCATATTTGCTGGTGTTTTAAATTGTATCGAATACTATAACATCACCAAAAGTATCGTATAATCTCCTCGCAATAGGATCTGCCCAAAAGCACCACACAAGCTTATTTGCTTCTCCAAGCTCATAGTAAAAATAAAAATGAATCATATTTTTTTTCTTGAAAGAAAAAAATTCTACCAAGTTTTCTGCATCAAACTCTCTTTTCTCTCCTTCAATTTTTGTTTTATAATTCATTAAATCATTTTCAGTGCAACCAATATTTTTAGGACCACTAGATTCAATCTCCACGATTCGAATTTGTTTGCATGTTAGTACATTACTGAGGATAGTTGTTCATTTAAAGCTTTCTTCGCAACAAAAACACACCTCTGTGACCTTGGTAAATGTACATTTGTAAGAGTTAAAAGAAAATGTTTATGCTCTTCTACAAATGAACTATCCAATTCGGGCTTGGTTGTCGCTTTACTAAACATAGCTTTGCTTTACAACCCACACGCATTGTTGCTCGATTCCTTTAACATATTCGTGGGACACTATCATTCAATTTTTTTAATAAAAGTCATTTATTCATCCTTCCTTACAGCAAACAAATTATTTCCAAATCAACTCATTTGTTACAGGTTTCTTTTTATTATTTCCAATCATTGCACTAAACCTGCATTCCTGCGCACATGCATTGTAGAAAGCGAATGCATCTTCAATTAATTTAAATTCTTGTACAACTTTAGATTTTTTTTCATCAGTAAAAAATGATGATAACAACTAAAAAACCTACCCAAAAAAACCTAGTGCAATCTACCATGTAATTTTTTGGGACTATAGATGTCATATTTGTAAATTATGTTGCATGTATTTAAGCGGAGAGAAATTCATATATATGTAGAAAGCGAAGAAGAGAATTATGCTATAAAAAAAAAAACAAATTATAAAAAGCTCTAAAGAGATATTCCATTGGTGCTGGTACATAAAATGATTTAAAAACTATTAATTAATATACATATTCCATATAAAAGACACCAAAAGAAAAATGTGCCATGCTAGCTGCCTGTTGCTTTGCCTGCCTCAAGATTACTTAAATTCCATAAAATAGAGTTAATACTACAATGTACGTACCTATTGAGAGCTTTCATCCAAACGGATTTCTCCTTCTTTTGTTGAAACGAAACTCACCCGTTTTTGCAAAATTGACAGACAAACCAAATCTCATCTTTAATTTTCTTATCACAAAACCTATATATATATATATATACATGTACATATATATAACTTTTAACTACTAATTATCCATTAATCTCTGTTTTTTTATATACATACTGTTGTTATTATTATAGTAAAACTCTGGATTAGGCAAGTAGAAAAACCCTAAGTGATAGAAAACCAATTTGGTGAAAAAAAAAAAAAACCCTATTGTACAGAAAAGAATTTTAAAAATACCTCTTTTTTTTTTTTGTCGTTTTATGATGGAAATATAAGGAAATATATCATAAAACATAAGGAAATATAAAACCCAACTTCAGAGGAGTTTTATCATAAATGATTTCTTCGTGTGACTACTATCATGATGGGGAAGGAGCTGATCCAGAGTCGAGGAAGACAACAATGGTGGCTTCATAAAAAATTTGGATTGAAACAGTTCGTTTTTGGTGACTGCTATCGTACAGAAGCTGAAATTTTTTTGAAACAGTGCATTTCCATTCGAAATTAAACATTTGTTAACAATTGCCCTTTTTGGGCTCCAAGTGCTCAGCGAATTCGGGTGCCTTAGCACCCCTATATATATACATATATATGGCTTTAAACAACCAAAAAGGACATACCAATTGCATATGCAGATAGAAGGGGCATCTTGGCTGTAGTTCACACTTCATAGAAATAAATTTCTAGTACATAAAAGGAACTAGGTGAGAGATATTGTCAAAACTTCAGATTTTAAAAGTTAAAAAGAGCAGAACAAATCTTCTTGATCGAAATTTGCAACTCCAAAAAAATTTATATTATTCCAAGCATTGTCCCAACCTATACCTAACAAGCTCAGAGCTGATCTCCCAAAAACAATTACATAGGCTACTGAGGAGAATCATTTGCAGGAGGAGCTGGAAGGTGACTTATGACCAAGGGAGGACGTAAAGCATGGTGGTTTGTTTCCTTCTCTTTGCGAGCCTTATACATCTCTTCTGTCTCAACCACAACTAATCTCTTGACCTGAGTGAAAGATACAAACATCCTAAAAATTTGCAACCACATATTGACAAGTTATTTTCAACAATAAATGCAAGCTTATGAAAAAACCTGTTGGAGCATTCCCCGAACGGTAGGAGTATTCCATCGCATGACAGTTCGATTGCACTTGCGAAGACGTAATGCCTCTAAGGTACGCCTATGAAGTCTTCTGGTTCCTGGAATACCCCTCACCAGAGTGATATATAGATTAGGGCTCCATGTGATTGGGACACATGTTTTGAAAGCCTTGAAGGCATTCATTTCTCTTCCTTGGAACCTACAAGATACAAAAAGGGTGTAAGCTTCTAAACATGCTGCATTATTATGCACTGAAACCTCAAGAAAAAGCCACCATAAAAAATAAGAAAATTCACTCATTTCATGATCATAAGAAATACAAAATACATGCCAAATGTCGAAGAATATCCCACTCATCAGAAAATTATGTGATCTATGTAATGTCTATGCCATGTTTAATATTGAGCAACCACGGCCACAGGTAGCAAAAAGCACACCATGAGAAAAGGCATAATTTTTTTGGAATTTATTTATAATTCACAGACTCTTAAAGCGCTATGAGTTTCATGTATATGAGCATCTTAAAGCACTATGAGTTTCAAGTATATGAGCATGAACTTTCAAATGCCAAGACCCATTTCCCAAAAACTCATTCACCAACGAAAATCTGAAATGGCATTGAAAGCATGGAACCCAACAGCAACCAAATTATTCACCAAGATTCAGAATCAATTTCTCTTGATTTTGATAACTCACTTCAACAGCCAATCATGACAGATTAGTACACGGTCCACTAAAGCTCAAACTTAACAAAAGTTTAGAAATTTCTGAACTTCAAGTAATCCACTCACACTGAACACCACGAGGCAAGCAAAGTCTAATATATACTAAATTTGGCCATGTGCCATGCAAGTGTACCAAATTTAATAGCATCATCTTATTATTTAACCTTACAAAAAATACAATATTATAATATTTAAATTCTAAACTGATTTATTATAAGAGACATAAGGGACATCACAAAACCATTAAATAATTTTAACATTAACTTGAATATAATAAATAACTATTATATAATAGAACTCTCTACTTTTCTCATATAGTATAATCAATTAATTTCATGAATAAAAAAAATATGCTTTTCCTACATATATGTTGTTCTGTAGTTCTTTTTTTATACTAGCAATGTGGAATTCATGATAAACTCTTGACAACCTTTCTTTCTCTTCTTTGTACAATGGTTTATTTTCAATCATTATTCTTTGCTAACACGTGATTTTTAGTTTTAACAAAATAATCAAAATGAATACTTGCAACAAAGGAAGAGAGGGAAAAATAAATGACAAATTCAAGAATGAATATCTCAAATTTTCTAAACTTCATAAGAAGAAACAAAAATCACATAACTACAGCTAGAACGGCAAACCCACAATGATCAATATATATATACTAGCCTTGAATCTGTGCGTGCATGCGGATTTAATTAAAATAAAGCATATTATGTTTATAAACTTAATTTTTATTTTTATTTTTAAAACGGAGTTATTTATATGCAAATTCAATCATCTACCAAAACCAAAAATATCACACTTCTTTCCTGTTTGACCTTCCTCCCTTTTGGATTTTAATCCTACTCCCTCTTTACCTGCTTAACCAATATACAAATGATAAAATAACTACCAATTTTATAACTACTTGTATGCTTAACCAATACAAATACACACACACACATATCAACTACTACTTTTACACTAATTTAAATTAACCTTACTCATTTAAAAACAAATGGAAAAAAAAAAAGAAAAAAAAAAACCAAACAAACAAACAAATAAACAAAACATGAAAGGAAAAATGCCACCATATCACTTCTTTTGAAATCCTAATCACGGCACTAAATAAGTTTATCATTTCGCATATAAGCCAGGTCCTCTATTATACATACATATACATATATATAAAAAAACCATATGTCTTGCATCAGAACTTCACTCACAATTACATATTTTAATAATTTAACTATAGAAACATAGTATGCTATCTAAAACATAGACACTGTTTCATTTACTGATTTTGAAGATTACATATCTCAGACATTTTCTTTGTGCTTCAAATGCAATCAAGTAAAGTTGGAACAAATTATTGAGATGTTAAAAACTGTCAACTACTTAACCATGTTCACCACAAGCTTTATGACATAGTAGAGTTGTCAACTCCTTGAAGACCATATGTTGTTTAAAATCCAAAAATAAATAAATAAATCTAGAAGCTGCCAGGTTGGCAGTGGTATGAGTGCAACATGTCCTACCATGAAGCTGCCATACATACAAGCATTCATAAGTCATTTCATGCATGTATATTATCGATAGTGGGTCGGTAGCTGTCATTTTTTAAAATTAATAACTCCAAAGAATAATGATTAGTCTTTAGGCTTCATTCACCAAATCCATGTAATTTGTTAATTGGTCCTGTTAGGATCTTCTCCCTGACACGTCAGCTTTGGTTTGAGAGAGTAGGAATATAGTTAGTTTAGCCAAAATGGCTGCCAAATTAGTTGCAGTTAGTTTTGCCAGATAGCTTTCTGTTATTAGCTGTGTTCTGTTTTTAACAGATTGGTTAGCTAGTTGTGTTTAATTCAATTAGTTGACTTCGTTATGTAGTTTTTTACATTTTTTGTGAAAAAACATAGATTTTCAGAAGCAATATTTCACAAAGTAGCTATAAATTAATTATTGTCGGAAGTTTCTACAGTTGTGTGGAGGCATTCCTTCCACTCAAACATTTGTAAATCCTAATGAAATGCTATTCCAAAACAAAATTACTTATACACACACAAGCTGCAAGGATATCAGAACACGTGAATAATGATTAACATGTGAATGAGTCAAGAGAGAATATATATATATATATATATATGCACATTTATATTCAAGAGCAATTAATATACTATAAACCTGTGAATAATGATTCTCTCCAAATATGAATTTAAGCATCTAGTCAACCCCATGATTTTATTTAAGCACAAACCATGGAAGAAAATTTACTAGAAGCGACGATCAAGTGGGAAATATGCAAATGCAATTTTAGAGTACTTTCAAGGTGGCTTTCTTAAGTAGACCTTTATTTTTTCTTCTTGATTGGGCTTCATGGGTAGTATTCTATATATAACGATGATTCTCTGTATAATCAAGACATAACCATGTACAGATATATAATATTTTATGAAAACTTAATTGACAAAAATTCCAAATAAAATAGAAAATAAAAGCAATCACCCAGCATTCTTGAATCTCTCTATAAAACAACAATATTTTCAATTCAAACATATGGGGAAAAAATTAAAAATAAAAGAATTTACCTTCGAAATGGTCGGTGAAGATTCAAAACTGATTCGAAGCCGAATGTGCTGTTAATAAATTTCCAAATCGATCTGAACAGGTATCCAAATGAAAATTCGAAGACCCAAGACTTATCTGCAAAAATTACACAGACCCAGAAGAAATTAAAAACTACCCATAAAGTATTGAACAAAAAAGAAAAGCCCCCAGCAATCCAAAACCCTAACAATAAAAATAAAATAAAATAAACTAAGAAGGGAAGCATGTGAGTGTGAAAGCAAGAAGCAGGAAAAAGAGTCTGCAAAGCATAAAAATGAACAAAAGGCAGAAAACAAAGGAGGAACAAATAAAAGAGAAAACGGCGAAAATCACGAAACAGAGGAGAAATAAAGAGACGAAAGACCTCGTATTTGTTTGAGACAAAGATGTGGCTAGGGCCGTTGCAAGGGCTGGGGCTGTGCTATTGAGAGTAACAATCGAGTTGGAGAGTGGAAAGGCAGGCAGATTTCGACTGGGAGAGGAGAGAATCGAGCTGGGGAGGCAGCAAAATGCGGTGTTTACCCAAATATGCGTTCAAACGACGTCATTTTCATCAAATAAAACTTAAAAATAAAACAGGATCGATTATAAAGCACAAAAGGACAAAAGAGAATATATATATATATATATAGTGAATTTCAAATCAGATAAGCCAACCCCCTTTTCTTCTCTCTTTTAATGTAGAAAGTCAAGTAAATAATACTGAAGAGACATGGATAATGAAACACAAGCAGGTATAACATACACAACAGTCGAGTGCTATAGCAGGATTCAAAGGGATTTATATGCAGGAGAAAAACAATCATCAACAAAATCATCGGTTGTCAGAATCTATGGATGAGACTTGAGAGTTCTAAGGGGCGGGAGAGAGAGAGAGACAAGGAAAACATCAAAAATTCTGAAAACTGATGCACAAAGAGAGGAAGAAAGAAGATGGAAGAACATGGTATTTGGAATTCTTAGAAATTTGACAATAATAATCACTGTTTCACTAAATGTTAAAGACTCTATGTTTCACTTTAATAACGTTAAGACATTTAAAATAATGAACCTCATTAGTTAGAATTCTATGCAAGTACGTTTGCTAGATGTCATAGAAATTTGTGGTTCCTATTTTGAAAACCCGAATTGTGCAAACAATATTTTTCCTCAACCAAGACAGTGTGCTAATGGCATATTTCATTATCAGTGTCATATTGGACATGTCATACTATCTCAGTTAGCCATTTTTACTTTGTTATCTTCATATATTATACTTACCACAACAATTTTATATTTTGCTGGAGGCATTTGGTCATACTCGATTTCAAGGAGAATATAATCACTGACAAACATAATGGTGATTGGTTAAGTTGATTTCTGGATAGTTATATGTCCTTAGAGATTTTGAACATCGTAAACCTAGACAACGATGTGAATTTTGCTTCTTTTAAGAGTCTTGTTATCAGGTGCAAAGGTTGAAAGGTTTTAAAGGTTAACAGAAGTATTGATCTTTATCAATTGAGAAGGTTGCTTAATTGTGCTTCTACGCTAATTGACCTTAGAACGGGCAGTTTCAGAGGGAGTCTAACACCAGACTAATCTTTTGAACTGCTGTTGAAATTTTGAAACCAAATATGCACAGCTACATAATATATCCAGAGTATAAGGAGTGATAGCCCAATGGCTGAGTCTTTTACATTCAACATGCCCATAACTAAGTTTTTTGGATTTGAGCGATGCATGGGTGTGAAGTACTAACTTTTGAGGACTTGTGGTTTACTACCCCAATATCTAGCATATTTGGGTAAGCATATAATGAAAAAAAATATACATGTAGGGTACGTGAACTTTATTACGTGTCATAAGTAGATACTCGAACTTTTTTTTTTTGAAATTTGATACCTGAACTAAAAAAAATGCAGCACCATCCATTTAAATATATCCGTTATCAGGGGTAAATGACATCATTTTGCACCCCAAAACTCTTCCCTCTCTCTCTCTCTCTCTCTCTCTCTCTCCCCCCCCCNCCCCCCCCCTCCCCCCCCAAACCAATTTGTTCTAACTGAATATGGAGATTCTCCCTCTTCTATCTTTTCTTTTTCTTTTCTTTTTTGGTCCTAAGAAGAAGAAAAAATAAAAAAGCTATGAAATGAAAATAAAAATAGTAATAACTGAAAAAATAGATTAAAAATACATAAAATATGTGTTTAAAGTTTGAAACTGTGAGTATTAAAATTTAGAGTTTAATTTGAATTTATATTGGTTTTTACACAAAATTGAACCGTGGGCACTGTTGGAAATGAAGAAGGAAGAAAACAGGACTAGTTTGGCCTGAAATGGTGGACGGAATCGTGAGATTCCGATGGGAAAACTAACTGGGTCGCGCAACCCGGTTTATGGAGAAACGGGTCAACCTGCAACCTGTATGAATGTTGGGGACGACCCAAAACGACGTCGTTTTGGTTATTTGCTTCCAAACGGTGGCGTTTGGTCACATAAAATAAGCGACCAATATGAAACAACATCATTTTAGTAAAAAGTAATAATACAACGTCGTTTTGGGTCGTCCCCAACCTTCAAACAGGTTGTGGGTTGACCCGTTTCTCCATAAACTGGGTCGCGTGACCCGGTTAGTTTACTCACCGGAATCTCACGATTCCGTCCACCATTTCCAGCCAAACTGGTCCCGTTTTCTTCCTCTCTTCATTTCTAATAGTACCCATGGTTCAATTTTGTGTAAAAACCAAAATTAATTCAAATCCAACTCTAAATTTTAACACACACAGTTTCAAACTTTAAAGACATATTTTATGTATTTTTAATCTCTTTTTTCAGTTATTACGATTTTTATTTTCATTTCACAGCTTTTTTTTTTTCTTCTTAGGACCCAAAAAAAAAAGATAGAAGAGAGAGAATCACAATATTCAGGTAGAAGAAATTATTGGGGGGGAGGGGGGGAAGAGTTTTGGGGTGTAAAATGATGTCATTTACCCCTGATATTGTGCACCATGTGAGTTGCACGTGAGGTTAACGGATAGATTCAAACGAAAATGGCTTTGGGTATAAATGGTGCTGTATTTTTTTAGTTCAGGTATCAAATTGCAAAAAAAAAGTTCGAGTATCTACTTGTAACAAGCAATAAAATTCAAGTACCCTAGATGTATTTTTCTCAAAAAAAAATCATATAAATTGGCATTCATATGGAGAATAATATGTTCATCCTTGCTTATGCAATGTAAAATTTATTGGTCTTTGATTGACATTCAATGTAAACTTATAAGGAAAATATATCTATACAGGTCAATGACTCGGTCAAAGACCAGAGGATGTGGGCAATTGGACTCAATTGTCATTTGCTTGAAGAACTCCGCATTTTCATTGCACAGCCAACAAACAACAATATCATGAATAGGGTGACTAAAAATAGATTGGCAATTGTGTCCCATTGGTGCCCAAAACTTCACCTTCTTGTATACTTATGCCGTCATATGACTAATGCGATCGTATGAGCCGTTGTTGAAAGGAATATGAATTTCATACACTTCACCATTTGCATGAAGGGCAGACGTTAAGCGGATCACGTGACTGGCCAGTCAATGGATGAGTTATATAGTGCTATTGTGAAGAATTGGACGCTATGGAAAAAATTTGGAAAGCCTTTTAATTGCTTTTGGTGCATGCGGTGATTGTGCTTTGCATTCTCTGCTAGATGGATGTCCAAAGCTACATAAGCTCGAGTTAATTGGTTTCCCCTTCGGAGATAGTGCATTTCATCATGACATTGAGAAGTTTGAATTAATGAGGTCTATTTGGATGTCCAGTTGCAGGCTTACAATGACTGGATATCGGATCCTAGCTAGGCATTTGCGAAGAGTGAATCTCGAAATTATGATAGATGATATAACCTTGGACGCCGATGAGGCTAAGAATAATTACATACAGCGTTCTTTTTATGGACGCAAGAGTGATATCCTATCCTTTGTGATTACTGATTGATGCTGAAGTGTTAACATAAGGTAAAATTTGTGGGTATAGTAACAATTTATTTCCCTTTGTTTCAAATTAATGAACTTTATGGTACGATCTTTCTGCAGATTCTACTTTTATGGGTTTTTTGAAGTTCACCTCAGTTCCACTAACAATATCCACTATGCAACAGCTTGGTAGTCACTGCTCCTATTTTGATGCTTATGATGTTTCCATCGTTACTAACTTAATGGACCCTTATAGCAAGGCTTTTTTGACAACATGCGTAGTGGCACATTAACTCTGGGAATCACCATGTGATGCATATTTATTGAAGACAACTGATGTTTGTATTTAAATTGGTTTATGTTTACTAATGTCAGTTGTGGGAGGTTGTGTTAAGTTTGTAAACTTAGTGTTAAATTGTTTAACTTAGTAAATGTGTATGATTGAACATCCTTGTTGTTAGTGGTTGGAGATGGCATGTCTCATTTGACCAGTACCACTCACATTCTCTGTATGACCATATAAAGAAAAAAAAAATACCCAACAAAATCAATCATATGAAGTTATCTTTAAATAATTATCTCAATCTTATAAAACCTATGTTAACTTGTTACATTATTATGACTCTATCTCTTCTACTTGATGCTCAAAAGTTGAAATACAAAAGAATAGGTACTATTTTTTTGTAAACTAATTTTTATTTTGTGTCAGAAATGGTTACATACATGTTACTTGTATAAACAAATATCTAATCACATTAAATTGAGTTATTGGTATTATTTTTAATTTAAGAACTTGTCACTGTAGAACTTTCTCATATTTTTGTCAACTTATTTATGTAAGTAAAATTTAATTACATATCTTTTTATGATCATACACTTTATACCATCGCCATCACTGTAGAATTTAGCTAACTTTACAACATCAAGATGCTTTTAACTTTCTATGATTCCCATAACAGCCTGCGCAAGGTAGATAAATTAAATAAAAAAATCTTATAGTTAAAAGAATAAGGCTTTTGCTTTTCAAATGGAAATAACATATCTCTCCATTCATTTTACATTTGCCTTTTTGCTTCAAAGTTTCCACTTCAAACTTGCTAAAAATAACACAGAAAAAGGACTGTTAAGAATATTTAAGACTTTGTTAACAATTTAAGAATCAACACTTAAGATGGCATGCATACAACAATCTATCCAAAATAAACCAACAAAAACAAACTCACTAATAATTCAGCCATGGATTTGCACTTCTTTTTGCACTTTTTTTACTTTATGAATCTTTTACTTTGGCTGCTTTATCTTCGTAAACAATATGCGCGTTAATAAAACATATCACACTTAAACATGATAGAAATATGTACCGTATACATATATGTATAAGAATGTATATATAGATATAGTATAAGAGAGGAAAAAATGTATTTACCTCCTCCATCCATCATTGATACTTTGAGTTATATAGGGGGGCGTAGAATTCAAGACGTATAACAAACGCATCAATTTTTGTCCCTACTATTCAATCCAAGATGCATATCCATGAATATGATTAATTTGTACATAAAAAAGGACATGTTTTCATAGAGAAACTGAAAACGACAATTATAAACCCATAACTATTTACATAGTAAAGATACTAAATAAATCCAATGAATTGAGCATAAACAAAATTTAGCAATCTTCTTTTCCACAGGAATAAGGTTGGGACCAATAAATTTTTTGAAGTGGTAAATTTGTTTGACTTAAAAGGGAAAAGTTACATGAAGAAAAGTAACAATAGTTTCAAGTGACAAAGAAGAACGAAAGAGAGTAGAACAGTTAAATTAAAAAGGATGCAAGCTCAATTGCACTCTGCCCAAGTATGTTTGAAAGAAGAATCTCATAGTTGACTAGTGCATACATCTTTTGGGTCTTTACTCATATTTGAAGACATATTTTATCCTTTTAGATTAGGGTAGGAATAATGTGCAGACAAAAATAGTACTCTTTTTAACTCTTCAGGTACCAAAACACGATAATAAAAGATCCTATCTTCTTACCAATAGCCAAAATGTTTGACTTGTCTATCTCAAAAGAATTAAAATGCTCCATTCATTGCATGATGGCATTGATGTCGATTTTTCCATTCTTCTAAATGTAAAGATTTTCTATATTAATTTAGAACAGTTATTTATAATTGAGATGTGAGAATTAGGAGTCCTAGAAAGTCTCCAACAAAGCACAAGAAGCTTAAAGCTAGCGTCCTCTCAACTAAATAATAAAAGTTAGAGATTAATCATATATGTAACTAAGAATAGCTTACCCTACCAGATGGTGATGAAGGATTTGTAGTCTACGGTGATGCTTCATGTCAAAGTTTAGAATGTGTGCTTATGTAGCATGGGAAAGTAGTGGCGTATGCCACACAATAATTGAAGAAGAACCCTTGTGACCTGGAATTAACTGCAATGATACACACATTCAAGACTTGGAGACATTACTTGTATGGAGCTACCTGCCAGATATTCACAGACCATAAAAGCTTGAAGTATTTGTTCAAATAGAAGGAATTGAATTTAAGACAAAGAAAGTGGATGGAATTAATCAAAGATTAAAACTACAAGCTTTTTAGCGTATGTACAATCTTTTGGCGTATGTACAACCCTAACACCCAGAAAAAAGCTAATGTTGTAGCTGATGCTTTGAGTAAAAAGCCTACAAGCTTTTTGGCGTATGTACAATCAGGGTAGCTTCCTTTAATGGTGGAATTAAAGGATCTAGGTGTTGAGCTAACCACCCATTCTTTTAGATGTCTCTTAGTAAATTTCCATGTCCTTCTAGTGCATGTTGATCGTGTCCCTAAAGCCCAACTCCGTGATCCACAGTTATTAGAAATCAGAAGTGAAGTTGAACATGATTTGAGAACTGACTACTCAATGAGATGCAACAGAGCTTTGGTGATGGGTACTCAATTGTGTGTACCTACAAATGAAGAGTTTAAGAGAGAAATTATGGATGAAGCTCACAATTCTGCATATGTTATGCATCCTAGAAGTACCAAAATGTATCAGAATCAAAAGCAATATTATTGGTGGGTTGGAATGAAAAGGAAAATTGCAAAGTATGTCTCTAAATGTCTAATACGTCAGTAGGTAAAGGTAGAAAGACAAAAACTTTCAGGACTCTTTCAAACTTTACCTATTCTTGTGTGGAAGTGGGAGTATATTACTATGAATTTCATATTCAAGTTGTTGTGCATTTCAAATAAGCATGGTGGGATTTGGGTGATTATCGACCACCTAACCAAGTCTGCGCACTTGCTTTCTATTCGTGAGACTTATTCTCTTTGAAAGTTGGTAGAGCTATTTGTGAAATACACAATGAGCTTACATAAAGTTCTAGTATCTATCGTGTTAGATAGAGACCCAAGGTTCACTTTTCTGGAAAAAGTTACAACAAACACTTGGCACTTAGCTGCATTTAAGTACCACTTTTCACCCTCAGACAGACGAATAGTTTGAAAGAACGGTTCAGACTCTAGAAGATATATTGAGGTCATGTGTATTGCAATTTAAAGAAGATTAGAAATCTAGTCTACACTTGGTCGAGGTCACATATAATAACAGTTACCACTCAAGTATTAGCATGTTAGCATATGAGGCATTGTAAATTAAACAATGTCAGACCTCATTGTGTTGGAATGAAGTGGGTAGGAGGAAACTCATTAGACATGAGTATGTTCATATGAAGGTTGATAAAGTGAATGCCATCAGAGATCGACTGAAAATAGCTCAAGATAGGCAAAAGATATATGTGAATAATAGAAGAAAGGATATAGAGTTAGAGGTTGGAGATTAGGTTTTCTTAAAGTTGTCACCTTGAAAGGGTGTTATACATTTTGGAAAGCGTGGAAAGTTGGGTCCAAGTATATTGGACCATACAAGATAACCAAGAGAGTAGGCCCAGTTGCTTACAAGCTTACCATACCAGAGGAACTTTCAGGGTCTATAATGTGTTTTATGTCTCCATGCTTCAAAAATACTTGTCAGATCCTTCTCACATGCTAGAGCCACCAATTGTCGAGCTGCGAGAGAACTTTTCATATAAGGAGCAACCAATTAGGGTTGTGGACGAGAAAGAAAAGTTACTGCGTAACAAAACCATTAAAATCGTCAAAATTATTTGGTAGAATCATGGCACATAAGAGGTGACATGGGAACCTAAGAAGTTGATGATGGAAAAGTATCCCTACCTTTTTATGAAGTAAGATTTTAATTTCATGGACGAAATTTTTATAGTGGGTAGATTTCTAATGAACCAAATTTTCTCACACTATTTGATTGTGAAATTGGACTACGTTGATTAGATTGGAGGCTCGATATTGAATTTTTATCAAGCATAGCGTAGAGGTCATCGCCACGAGTCCATAGATTGGTGGCACGCCCAAATCAAAGTTGTAGAACCTAACAAAGTTGTATTTTAAAGTTTGCATTAGTTTTAAAGTTATATGTACTTATTTTGGACATCAGCATATGCTTTTCAGTACATTTAAGAGTTGTATCTGGTATTTTTATTAATGAAATACAATTGTCATTAGATGGAGGGCAACCTTGGCCTTTAAATATAGCTTTACGTTTCCCAAGGAAAAGCACTAGTTATCATCCCTTACCTCTTGCATATGGTTTGTAAAGAAAAAGTGAGAGTTGAAGCCTTCCACCGAGCTACATTCTAGTCGTCATTTCTTCCTAATTTGGATGACTCAAGATGCATTCTTGATACCATTGGAAAGCCTGGTAGGTGCTAGAAAACCACTGGAGACTTGATGTATTGGAGCTCAAAGTTGGCAAAAAACCAACTATTGCAGCCACATTTTTGCCCAGATATGGACACTTTTCCATCGAGTGATAATGCACCACCCACCCAAAAAGCTTTCCCTCATACCGGTGAAGCTAACGTGAGGTTCCTCTTTTACTGTCTCTACAATTTTCTCCGCAGATGAACATCACCGTTGTGGCGAGAAAATCGGCGGAGAGTGGGATCTCACCACCAGTGCCAACACCCTCAAAGCGGGTTGTGCTTCATCGTGTGTGGAGCGTGCATACCCCTATCGGCGACAACATCATTGTCGACCTCCACCCGCCGCCACCAATTTTTTGAGCTCCATTTCAGCACTGGTGGCCAAATTTTGTCAAATTAAAGGTACCAATGCGATCCTTGCATGCTCTATACAAATTGTAGCATGGGTACTTGTATTTAAAAAAAAAAAAATCCAAATTCGATCGGGGTTGAATTAGCAGATCGAAATTGGACTATCCCATAATGAAATTGACTGAAATTTGAGGCTCAATTAGGTTCCTAGAGGCCTTGTAACCTAACTCAATTTCAGTTAACTTTGGAGAAATCGAAAACCTTCAATTTTGGATAATTGACCGATAAGGTCAATTTCACAATTATCAAAATCAATGGGTAACTTTGGTAATTAATGCTTTCTTAAAGTAACTAGAGACCCGAAAAACTCACCTGGATCTTCATGTAAATTTTCAATAACTAAGATAATTTTGGTGAATTATTCAGGCGTTTGTGCAAAGTCGAGAGTTAATTCGAAGATTTAGTAAGAGCACACATCTCATATGTGAGTGCAATTTATTTTCCAAATATTTTGTGATTATATACTATTACGGTTGAATTTCATTTGATTGGATACGATTGGATCTTTCTGTGCATTTAAATTATGCTTATTAATATATGATATATGTGAATTTAAAAGATTGTTGAATCTGGATTATGCCATGTGTTTTGTTTTTAATGGAACTCATATTTATTTGAAATAAATATGAAATTTGTGTTTTAAATGGCTATTGGTGATTTATGAAATTTTTGGTCATTTTTCATAAATTTTTAGAATTTTTGGCTAAAATGATAATTTCAAAAAAAAAAGTTGTAGCTTTTGTGAAATTTAAGAAGTTTGGAGCAATTTTATGATTGTAGAAATATTTGAATATTTTTGTGAATTTTTCCAAAATAAGATATTTTGGAAAATTGTTGAATTTAATATGATTTTAAAATAAAAAGATTTGAAAACTTGATGAAATCTGATAATGGATGATCTCATAGATGATTTTGATTAGTACCACACAATATTGATTTATTGATTGAGATATGTATGATATTACGCTTGCTATTCTGATATTACAACATCCTCTGCTCTGGACATGTATCGAGAGAGATAATAAAAATACTGCTATGACATATTTGGAATGTCGGTCCGTCATGATGAGTTATACCCTCATTCCCCTGCATGTGACTTCGTTAAGACGTTCAGGGTCACACAACTCGATACTAGAGTGTGGTGCCAGTTTTGATAAATGACTGTTGAGTTCTGATTTTTAAATTGGTTTTGAATTTATGGATTATGGCTCATCTGTTTGAATCTGCGGGTTGCTATCTACTAGATTGGCATTTTATGAGAATCGATTAAAAAATAAATTTATTGCAGGACTTAATTTACGAGTGTAGCGACTGATCTGCGATTTTAAGTAGTGTGTTAAATTACATTTTTGCCCATAAATTGTGTTTTAATGATTTAATGATTTTTTTGGAAATAAACCTAAGGGCATCTATTTTGTAGTTATTTAGAAGCATTCATTGAGATATTTATATCTCATGATTTAGTTTTCTTAACTTATTTTCTATCAGGTCCTAGCTGCAGGTCCTCGTGAGTTACTGTCAGCATCGCGTTCGTATTTGATTTCCACTACTGTTTCCTTAATGACGTAATAGACTTTGATACTTTTATTTTGTTTACTTTTGAATTGTATTATTTATAATTTCTGCTTATCTCACTTACAGCTCCGACATTCCACCTATTTTTCAAACTAATTTAATAGTTTTATATGACCTATCAATAGACCTGGCAAAATGTTACACGACACGATAACACGACACGAAACGACACGATAATTTGCGGGTTTGGGTCCGCGATATCGGGTCGGGTTGATATCAGTGTCACAGGATAAGACACGATAAGAAAACGAGTTGAAACGGGTTGGAACACGATAACACGATGGGTCACGATAAAACACGATAAGAAAAATATTAATTTAATTATAGTTAACTTTTTACATTATTTTTTTTTTTAGTTTTAGAAAACTATAAAATTCATATTTTATTTCATTGAAAAATTACAATTTTTATATCTATTTATATATTAATATTTTGTTTTATATTCTATATTTTTTATTACTTATATTAGATGTACAATTTCTGTTTGATTTATAATATTTTGAATATTTTTAAATTTATAATTGAAATGCATATTTTGTTTTTCAGTTACGATAAATATTTAATATAGCTTTAATTCGTAATATTTTACATATTTTAAATTCACAATTATTATTTATGTTGAATTTTAGTATGTTAATATATATTTTTTTAAATGTTTAACATATTATTTGAATATGTATTTAGGTTTAATAGACATGAATTGATAATGATTTATCATTTGACAATATATATTAATTTAAATAAAAAAAATAAAACACTCACGTACATGTCTAGTAAACACGAATAAAACACGACACGAACACGACACGACACGACACGAACACGGTTCAACACGAAAACTTAACGGGTTGGGTTCGGGTGAACAAAATTTGACACGACACGAACACGACACGACACGAACACGGTTCAACACGACACGTTGCCAGGCCTACCTATCAATATATTGACGAGGCATGTTTTTTTTTTCTCAAATGATATCTTATTTATTGATTACTTATATATTAAATCCCTTTCAGATGAGGATTTTATTGGTTGTCCCGAGAGCTCTGATAGAATCTTTTTCATATGGAGTTTCTCTGGAGAATATGGAGGGATTCCCATAGCAAATTTTGTCAGTTGTACTCTTTTTTTCTGCGCTATGGTTTTGTCCCATTAGACTTTTCTGACAAAGTTTTAACAAGATATTGTAAGTATATATCATCATACACATGAGTATTATACTATTTTTCCTTCGCTATGGTTTCATCTCACCAGATTTTTCTAGCCAAGTTTTAATGAACCATATTCTATGTATAGTGGAAATCCATAAGAAAGTATTATGAATATGAATGGATGCTATCATTTTGTAATCTACAATATCATTACTTTTGTAACCTCTCTTTTTGTAATATATGTAACATTCAACTTTTTCATTAATTCACCACCAATATATATAACATATATCTTTGTAGCTTGTAAATAAACACTTTGAGATGGATAAAAAATAAATAAGAATAAAAAGTTCATTGTTTTTTCCTTTTTTGTGTTCTCACTAATATTGTAGTGTTCTTAGTTTATGTTTTTGTCCTTATTTTCAATAATTTTAAATTAGTTATATTTGTGGATCTTCTATTTTGTTATTCTATATTTAAAAGGATATATTACATCTCCTTATTTGAAGTTTTCCAAAATGATAATTAAATTCATGAGATTTACCTAAATTACATCTCCCTATTTTCCATTTGTTTTTTCCGTTGGGTATTTTACATATCCCTCCCTTGAGGTTTCCTAAAATGACAATTAAATCCCTGAAGTTTGCCTAAATTACATCCCCTCCTTTCCGTTTGTTTTTTTCCATTAAAATACATTATCTCTCCTATGTGGCAACGTAAAATACAACAATACCCTCTGTGACTGACACTGACGCACTAACATTTAAATTACATACCCCTCCCTTGCGTTTGTTTTGCAATCACACCCCCTATTAACTGATATTTTCAATTAATACAAAAATGTATTTTTTTTTACCAAATTTATTTAAAGACATAGAAATATATATATATATATATATATATTTCCATATCTTTAATTAAGTTTGGTAAAAAAATATTTTTTTTGTATTAATTGAAAAAATCAGCTAATAGGGGGTGTGATTGCAAAACAATACAAGGGATGAAGACGTAATTTAGATGTCAGTGTCAATGCGTCAGTGAGTCAGTGTCAGTGTCAGTGCGTCATTTGTGCAAAAATATTAGAATGCCCCTTATCCAGTCAATGTTAATGGAAAAAACAAATGTAATAGAAAGGGGTGTCATTCGGGCAAACTTTAAGGATTTAATTGTTATTTAGAGAAACTTCAGATGAGGGAGATGTAAAATACCCTATTTAAAAATATAAAAAAAAATGTCTAATTTTCATAATTGTTCTTTGACTTATGGAATGTGTGCTAATTTGCTTTTCAATTATAACATTTGAAATTTACAGTTATGTTTTTTATTAATGTTAATCATTGCTACAATATTCTTTACTCTGTCGATATCTAACAAAAAAATTATTTTATTTCATGCATTTTTCCGGGGCAATGTCCATAACACTTACAAAAAAAAAAATTGAACGAAGAAAATAAAATTCTCTTTTTTTTTGCCTCAATAAATTTTCAAAACTCTATAAAAAAAATGAATGAAAAAAATAAAATTGCCCATGAGTAAATGTTGTGTGCATTGTACCTAGAGCTGACAAATTTCAACACAATCCATTAATATGATACGAATACGAACATTTTTTAAAGGTTCAGATTTATTTGAAATGGAGTGTATTGATAACGGTTAGACCCATTATGAACGCGTCATCTTAACGGGTTGACTCACAAAAATCCATTAGATTCATTATGGACTTATTAATTTTTAATAATTTAATAATTTAACTAAAAAGAAAACTCTAAAGAAATGAAAATGTAATTAAAATTGAATATAACTATGTATTATTGTTATTTGAAACAATATTGTTTTAGATTTTTATTATTTATTTGTAAAAGGATTTAAGTATTATGTTTTTGTGGTTTATAATATTTTTAACATGTATTAAGTATGTTGCTTTAGTTTTTTTTTTTGTAAAAATATACAAATATTTATGTTTGTCTATATTTCATTATTTTTTAGTATAAACTATGAACTATAAATCAAATATATTTTTTATTTTTTTAAAATAATTTTAAAAATAAATTTATTGTGTTAACGGGTTGGATAACAAGTTACACTATAATTTTATAAACTGGTTTGAATTTATATATTTCAGCAACATGAAAGTTTAACAAATCGAATTTAAATAAATTTTGACACGAATACGATACAACACGCCATGTTATCAGATCTAATTATACCTACCTAGGAAAAAAAGTTTTTATTTTTATTTTTCTGAATATAAAAGATATTATAGTAACATTTAACATTAACAAGAATATATTTGTCAATTTTAAAAAGTAAATTATCATATATTTAAAAAGCTACATAGCTATAGTGTGTATTCAATTTAAAATTTATTGGATTTTAAAAAAGCTTAAAAGTTTAGAGGTATTCAATTCAAATTTTAACAGATTTTATAAAAGTTTATTAAAATCTAAATGTATTTAATTAAAACTTTATAAAATTTTTTTAAAATTTGAAAGGATTCAAAAAATTATTGATTTTAAAAAATTTTAAAAACTAATAAATTTTATTTTAAAAAAAAAATTGTAAATAAAAAATTAAATTATTATAAATTCTGTACAAAATTTATTAAAATTTTATAAAATCTATTGAATTCTTTTTAAACCTAAACTACGACTCTATTTAAATTCATGTAACTCAGTACACCTGTAAAAACGAAAATTAGAATCAAGAATATGGACTGTTAGACCTAGAAGAAGAAGACCATCAATTCTCATCGAAAAAAAAAAAAATAGTCATCAAAACCCATTCCGAGAGCACAACAGAAAAATGCAGAGAAGACTGCTTCTCAAACTTGTCTCAAACTTTCCCACAAAACTCTGTAATTCCACCATTACCTCCTCCTCTTCACTCTTCCACTCTAAACCTTACAAAACCTTTGCTTCCCTCACCAGAACGCCCCAAACCCGCAACCAAAACCCCTTTCTCGCCCACCCACTTCCCCAATACTCCCATTCATGGCGGTCTTTGCACGGTTTCTCGGAAAAAATTCATGGGTTCCTCTCCAATCCACTTCTTGCAAGCCAGATTTTGGCTTACTCAAATACTTTCTTGCGTGTTTCGAGGAGGGGTCTCTCGGATTCCAGACTTGGCTTTCTGAAAGTCCAATTTCCCAAGCAGAATTTTGACTACGGTTCTAATTTTCGTACTTATCGGCGTGGCTGGTATGTTTTTCGTTCTGGGTTCTAGTCTTTGGTTGCCTAGCCAGTGTAGAAAAATAAATGGAAGAAAATGAGTAAAAATTAGCGGGTTTGCAAGTTTTTTTTTTTCCTCATTTTATTCGTTTTCTTTACCTTACATTTCTTAGCAAAGCTGGTTTTAGTGTTTCGGGAACTTGTACAGTCAGTATCAGGAATTTGTATTTTTTTAATTTTTTTTAATTTTGGTCTCAGTTGGAAAAAAGTTGAAATTTGATTGATGATTTTGACTAAGACCAATGCCAGTGTGTTGATTTTGATGAGAAAAGCATCAATCATCATCATTAACAACATGAAATAATGATTGGTTAATATGTTCATACTTTCTTCATGGATAAATGGAAATGAAATAATAAAGAAATATAATAAAGTGTTGGATCTTTAGTTTGGAAAAATCTTAGTTACAGCGCTCTGAGTTCTCCATTGAATTTACAGAATTAGTTGAACTTCAAAATTTAGTGGATATGATGGGAGAGCATGCTTATTACCATTTTTTGCCCCACATGGAATTCAGTTTTAGTTCAGCATGTTCCTCTGACCTTTGCTGTAAAAAAGTAGTCTTTCAAACTCTGTTTCTGCACATATCACTTTAAAACAAATTTCGACCTTGGGTCTATAATAATCCAATCCACCTTTACAATATTTTTTTCTGGGCTTTGATCCCTTGAAATCACCATCTTAAACGCTAATGATTGAATCTAGTGTGTTGCTTGTGATAAAATGCTGTGAATCTCCAAATGGGGGGATCCATATAAATTTCCTTTTAGAAAGAATCCTTCGAACATATTATGAACTGAAAAGGGTCATCTTATTTGCCATGTTATTCAATGTCAGATCCTGCATAACTATACCTATACTGTTGCCAGATGGAATTGTTTTGATACATTTTCAGTCTGCTTCTCTATCTCTTGTTGTTGTTGCTGTTGTTTTTTTTTTTTGGTAAGAAGGAAAAAAACTCATAAATAACTTCTGTCCACCATAAAGAGCTGTCTCAAGACCAAATTTTTGAACCATGGTCACTGTTTAAGTTTAATTTTGTAGGCAAGTTTATTATTTTGAATGACTTTTAGAGCTGTCTCAAGACCAAATTTTTGAACCATGGTCACTGTTTAAGTTTAATTTTATAGGCAAGTTTATTATTTTGAATGACTTTTATTTCACCTTTTGTGTATTCTCTTAATACTTTTGCATGTTTTTGCTGTGAACCGGATCTCAAGATTCAAGATTACATATTCTTTCTTGGAAATATATACTTCTGCTCTTGGAAAACCTACAGATAGGTATCCATTTAAATTTTTTAAGTCCATAATCTGTTTGACCTCTTTGCAGGAGATCATGGTTCCGTGGGTTAACAACTAATGACATGGTTCTGGGCTTAATTATAGCTAATGTTGCTGTTTTCCTATTATGGCGAATTGCTGATCATAAATTTATGATGAATAATTTTACTGTGAGTCCTAAAATTCAAACTAGCTAATAATAAACTTTGTCATATTTTGATTTTCTCTCCTGACCCTTGGGGCATTCTCTCTCTTGTGATGATGTGGGCTGCAATCTTTTTGCTTTAATTTTGACATTACCAGTTACAATGCTAGAAAATAAATTTTCAAAATGAGCAGTGTATTAGGAAATAAATGTATTTAATATTTGGAGGCTAATTGTAAAGAAACCTAGAACTTCTAAGAAAGGAACAGTAAAACATAATTTTGAAGGATGAACTGCTTGGTATTGTGAATACTCTGTAAATTCATTGTTGTCCATTTTTACTATATTTTCCTAATCTATTGATATTCTCTGAGCAGATTTCACTTGACAATATTAAACATGGACGCGTGCACACGTTGATAACTTCTGCATTCAGTCATAAGGATATGGAGCATATTGTTTCTAACATGGTTGGACTATATTTCTTTGGTATAAGTGTATGCCATCTTCCTTGGAAACTTTTATTGAGCTATACTTTCAGACTTTATTCTTTTTTTTTTTAGTTACATGCTGCTGATTACTTTGGTAAGCGGTAAATGTGCACTTAAAAGTATTGACTAGTGGTTAGTTTTTATGTTATTTTCCGCGAGTTAAGAGCCCACAGTTTCATTGTTATGTTGCTTCCTCTTTAATTCTTGAAATGAAAAGGAACCTTGATGGCTTGATCTAATTTAGAGTAATATGGCATATGTAGCGATAATTAGCATTATATTTTTTCTCGTATACAACTTTCATGGTGTCCACAATGAGCTTGAAGCTGTGTAATTTTTGTTTTTGGATGAAAGCATTCAGCATAATGAAAGTATACAAACTTTGAAATTCTAACTAATAAAAATCCATATGAAAGATCTTTTATGGTTGATTTTGAACATTAAGAGTTGTTTGAACCAATAAAGGAGATGTTATTATTGTTTGGTGATGTCTGAAATAGCTCTGCATTTAGTATTCTGGTTAGTGTATCATATGAATTCATCAGCTGGTTATTGCATATAATTAGATTAGTGAATTACATAAGTCACTGTTCTTATGTCAACCTTGTGATGTCTCATTAATGTTTACCAACTTTCCCATTCTATTTTTCCTAATACAAAACATGATTTAATCCAGGGGATATTTGATTTTGTCTCCAGACAATGAAGAGATCATATACTAAATGTTGTATGATAATTGGTCTTTTGCTAAATGCCTCTTCCCTTCCAAAAAATTGAAGAATTCACTGACAGAAAGATCAGTGTTGGCATACAAATATGAGAAAATATATGATAGGAATTTAGAAATAATTTCATGTTATAACTTGATGGTCTGAACTATCAAGAATCTAGAGATCATATACTAAATGTTGTATGATAATTGGTCTTTTGCTAAGTGCCTCTTCCCTTTCAAAAAATTGAAGAATTCACTGACAGAAATACCAGTGTTGGCACACAAATATGAGAAAATATATGATAGGAATCTAGAAATAATATCATATTATAACTTCATGGTCTGAACTATCAGGAATTCAATATTATTACCCAATGATAATATTTCCTTGTTCTCTCCAATTTTTGGGCATGATATTACCTGTTAATATTAACACATGGCTTAATCATGTGGTCATTCTCCTAATTTTTAGTTAGGTGCTTTATTTGTGTTATCATTTTCTCTTCTTTGCACACTGGGCAGATTGGCAGAAGTTTCGGGCCTGAGTTTTTGCTTAAGTTGTATCTAGCTGGAGCAATTGGTGGCTCTGTTTTTTACTTGGTGCATCATGCCTTTTTGGCCTCCCAATCAAAGGTAACTAGATACTTAAAAATAATTTAGATATCTGCAATAGCTATGCCAGATTACAATTTTCATGAATGCTTGAATTGGCAATTTGTATTTAAAAAAGAAAAGGATATAAATTAATAATTGTTCTGATTGACATAATTGTGATGCTAAATTCAAACATTTTTCTGAATAATGTTATGCCGATAAATTAACTAACAAATAATAATTTCACATGATTTCTTCAGTAGATAATTAATGGATGATATTATGTTGCTCTGCTGAAAATGTAAATTCCGTTAAATATCTTTTTGAGATAGTGAAAATACTACTTTTTAAAGTGAGTGCCTGTTTATTTTTGCTTTAGTTGACACATGGCAACTTTTCCAGACAAGTTTGTAAATTACACTTCTCTTGGTGTATCCTCTTATTTTGCTGTTCACAGGGCAAACTGCTATGGAATGACCCTTCAAAAACACCAGCATTGGTATGGTTTTTACCAATCCTTCTTAATATTGTGTTCTTTACTGTTCTTACCTGAGCAGGCCATAAGATGAATGCAGATCCCCTTACTATGTCATACCTTTTTTGGAAGTGGTGTGATGCCAGATTTCACATGCATTATTCATCCTAGTAGGCTTCTGCATGGCAATACAAATTTTTTTATTTATTTTTCTTTTTCGTCTTTTTTTTTAAAACAAAATCTCAGTTTCATCCATGGAAATGTTTTATATCGATGTTAGAAATAGCAATGTCCTTTTCAATGTTTGTTTGTGGACCTACACGGCTACACCTTCATTAGCATGCACCTTTCCATTAGTACCAAGAGAAGAATAGAAATGACTTCTGGTTCTTAATTTTATATTCAAAGTGGTGTACATTATTTGAAACTTGAAATTTACGTGCCTATTGAATATACTTGTGAACATAGGGGGCAAGTGGGGCTGTCAATGCTATCATGTTGCTTAATATATTCCTCTTTCCAACATCTACCATATATTTTGACTTCTTCATACCAGTTCCTGCCATGTTAATGGTAAGTCTACTTCTTTATTGTCTGATTGTTACTACTAATTATGCAAAATTCTAATGAAAGTGCTTTGGTTAATTTTTCATTTTAGGGGGTCTTCCTAATTGGCAAAGATGTCATGAGGATGCTACAGGTATTCGGGTTTTCTTCTTGTCGATTTTTGTACTTATGTGGATGTGTTTGTATGCAGTCTCTTCTTCTTACTCTGCTGTGTATGTGTGTCTGCATTTTCGTATCAATGGTTAGACCTTGTTAATCAATGTTCTTTGAAGTATGAGGGAACCATCCCAAACTAAGAACACTGTCATCCCTGGTCCAAATTGGGTAACTGACAATCCTTAATGGCTAAAGAGTTTTTGACTCCGACGAGAGATGACACTTGAGCGAACCGAGAACTTTGAGCATCTTCCTCTTGCTGTCCAATGCATATGGTTGTGTTTTAGAGAGTTGATGTAGTATTTTTTTTTCGTTATTGCAGGGAGACTCGAACATCTCAGGATCTGCACACCTGGGTGGTGCTGCAGTTGCAGCCATAGCCTGGGCACGGCTTCGAAAGGGGCATTTCTGAACTTGTAAATGGCATTGCAGATTAGTTTGTTCATCTCTTTTGCCTTCTTTCTAGGTCAAAAGGAGAGATTACAGCATTCTTAAGCATTAGTTGGTCCTTTCTTGTAGGTTTTTATTTTGGTTTTTATCCCAATCAACCAATGAAACAAAATTCTCTGTATCTTCCTGAGCTGGCGATTTTGTTATCATTACTTTGTTTTTTCTTTTTTTTGGGTGAAAATTTGTTATCATTACTTAGTAGCCGTAGTACTTCCGATGCTAATTGGAATGTGAAATTCTGATGAACTATACAATTTGAAAGAGAAAAATAGAAAGGAAACAAACAAACAAAAAATGAAAAAAAAAAAAAAAACTTTTATTTCAAAAGCATAATGTTTTTGCTCCTTTTCTCTTTCTTATTTTCTTCTTATCTAGGAGGTTGTTGAAATTTATTCTTAGTCATTTCCTTTTTAATGGAAACAATGCCAAACTTGTGATATACTTAAATTTTCCATCAATATTTCCTACAATTAGAAAATTATTACTCTTATTAAAAACATGTATTTTATCAACTTGAGCTGTCTCTGAAAGGAAATTTATAAAATAAAAGTACAATGCCATGAATTTTTTTTATTTTACCTATGGTAAGAGGAGAAAATAAAAGAAGAGAATAGAAAATATTCAAATAGCAGAATTAATGGTGGTAATATTTATTGCTGGTTAGGCTTAGGGATGTTTCTTAACTGTAGCAAGTCAAGTGATGCAGTCTGAATAGCCATTATTAAATTAAGACCCAAGAATTCAACTTAGCTAAAAATGGTATGAAATAGATATGAAAAAACCAAATATGGTATGGTACTGAATAGATATGCCAGAAAAGGCATGGAATAGATGTGAAAATAGCCAAATAAGGTATGGAATTCGTGATGACAAAGGAGGCATGATTCTTATGATGTCAAAATTTTTGAGTTGCAAAAACAGCTGGTGTGCTGAGCTATCGGCTGTGGAATGGGCAACAGGAATATCAAAAGGAAAAGGGTGGAACAAGGTGGTGTGGTCCTCAGATGCTACAGGTATTGTAGATCTTATCATTGCTGCTAAGGACTTGATGCTTGGGACACATACTCGGATATTATACAGATTAAAGAGAGAGGAGGTTGGGAGTTCTTTTGGAATCCTAGATCAGCCAATCAAGCTGCGGATTTGTTGGCTAGTTTCTCTTTTGTTAACAAAACTGACTTTATTTTTGTTAGTTCTGATTTTGATCTCCTTCCTCAAGACTTGAAACTAATTTTGATCAAGGATAAGAGGTTGGAGAATGTTGTGTAATCCTCCGGTTTGGAGGGCTTTTTGTGCTATGAATGCATTCTTTTCACCAAAAAAAAAAATACATATATATATATATATATGATTCATAAAAAAATAAAAAATAAAAAAAGGTATGGAGTGGATATGAAATTTATTTTTACACAATCAGTTTTCTTTGATTTGGATGTGGATAACCACACTTCTATCTAGACACTTTCCAATCATTTTAATAAGAAAAATAATAATAATAAATTACAAGATAGTAGACAAATTTCAGTTTGCTCTCTAATATTTTTTTTATGCAATTTTCTCTGAACTTTGATTCAATGTCAATTTGCTCAATCCCTTAAAAAATTTGATTCCAAGTTTGATATGGGACTAAAAGAGTGAAGCAGGAAAAAGCATAACAAAGTTCAAGGTTCACTTGTCAACTTTATATATATATATATATCTGTTCCTTGGGTTTATATGAAAACTACCAACAACAAAAAAGTAAGACTTTGTTTTTCCATTATATATACTGATACTTTTATCTAAAACTATATATAAAAATATATTTTTGTTTTTGCTACAATATAATATATTATTCACCAAAAAAAAAAATACAATATAATATATTAATATTCTAACAAATATCCAATTTCCCATATTCATCATTTAGGTCAGTAGGTTTCAGGTAGGACACTGTAAGCTATATTTAACTAGGCCTTTTCAGTCCCCAAAATCCTACACACAGAAGCAATGTCAGGTTCAATTAACCCCTCCCAACCTCCTTGGTGACCATATTAATTTTCCTTCCCCTGATTGAATTTTCAAAATTCAAAACTGTGAAAAAATAAAAGAATTGCTTTTTCTTTCTTTAACTACTTGCTAAGAATTTTATCCTTAATTTGTATTTTGAGAAGAAATTCCAAAACTTTGATTTGCAATAATGGTTGAAACCCAGTAGTTGGTGGTTTAATATCCCCTGCACGATCGAAAAATTTCACTAAAATTCGAACTTTAAATTTAAAAGGGTATATTTTAATAGTTATACAAATGTTTTTACCAATTGATATGCTTTCATTTTCGTATTGGGTTAGAGCTTCAGCTTCACCCAATATAATGGTATACTGAATTGGTAGCTAAAAATATAAATAATAAAAATTGCTTATTATAATCGTACGAGGCAAATAATTATATATTTAATATTTTTAATTATGAATATTATATGTTACAATTGATTGTTGTTTACCGAATGAAAGTCGACATTATTATACAATAATGATATTATTATTTAAATAAAATAAAAATTATTGTATACTTTTTTTATATATACATACACATATACATAAATGAGATTTTTTTTTCATGCAAAAAAAAGCATATCCGTAGTGGAGTCATGCACTCATGAGGAATTTAACGAGAGAGTCAAAATTAGGCGTCTCTGCAACTTCATGGAAGTCCGCTACTGACTGTCCGTATCGTTAAAACCTCTCACCCCTCATGCAATAGGGCAGAAAATGAACACATAAGTCATATGGAGCTACCAAAATTTAAACCCGCAACTCCTACAAGCAGGTTAGCTGATTCCTACCACATGGACTACACCTTCATGTGTTCATAGATAAGATTCAAAACAACATCTACCATTAAATTCAATTGACTAAATTTATCAGCAAAAATACAATTTGATTCACTAAATATGTGTTTTTCTTTTTTCTTTTTTTATAAGTATAAAAATAATATAATTTAGTATTGTTTTAAAGTGAAGAAAGGTATCTTTTAAAAAAAATCAATTTTAAAACACTTTAGTTTTATATTAAGCGAA